>JAUESF010064540.1:0-10662 GCA_032274765.1 Malacoctenus tetranemus | reverse complement strand
GTCGTTCCAGTGCCACTGCAGTGGTCACAGTCAGATGAATTCACTGACACAGGGGATTTTACAAGGAGGGCTTTTCCTGTCTCTCCGTGTGTGCTGAAGCTGAGTGCTGATGCAACTACGAACACACACACACACACACACCGCCCCCCAGCTTCTGGTACCCAGAGCCCAGGTACCTCAGCCAACTGTCAGCCACTGGATTGCAACACCTGTCTGTGGTGTGTCTGCTGACATGCTGAGCTGGCAGCATGACGCAGCGCTCTGAGGGGTCCCACACCGCCCCAGACCGGGCGCCGTCCCTGCTACCTGAAAATGACAACTTTGTGCCAGTCAGCAGACGGCTCGGTGTCGTCAGTGTGGTCTGAATGCTGTGGTGTCACAGGCTGAAGCTCCATTGAGGACCACTCTGTGGTCAGCACAGCAACCCGAGAAGCGCACTGGCTGCTGCTCCAGCTGGTGGCAGCAGGTCAAGGGCTCAGTTTGTGTCGCTCTGTTTGCTGTTGGGGCATCTTTGTCTTTGCCACCCACTGTGTGCGCTTGTTGATGTGTTTGTGTGCAAGTCATCCAGACCAGCCTGTCCCCACAGCCCAGAGATGCAGCAGTCACGGGCGTCGGCCAAGACGAAAAAAACTACCTAGAATTAGTGTGACAGTGTTCCCTGATCATTCCAGCTCGTATAGCAGATCTACTCCTCATCCTCACTTTCCCTGATGAAAAGCAGCAAATTTGAAGTAGCGGTGAATTCTGGACGTTCTGAAGACTGGGCTCATTTCTGCCACCATTTCTGATCTATTTTAGCAATATCTGTCACTCATCTTTACTTTAGCTGGCCAGCTCAAGGCTGAATGGGACAAGAACTCGTCTCTTTCACTCTTTTCAGATGCATCCACACAACCTTTGTATTTGAATACCAGATTCTTTTCAAAGATCAACTTTTTAGATTGCAAAAGTCATACTTAATCTGATGTCTCAACTCAGTTGTTTTATTTCTATTGCAGTTTTAAAAAAACGAAAATAAATGTATTGGCGATAAAATAAAAGACACACTATTTGCTAGGTTTGAAGTAATAATGACATATTGTACAGAAGCATTTTTCCTCCCTTGTACTGAAAAAAGGAATTAAATTGTTGTACATTGTGTAGAAAAGCAAACAAAAAGCCATGAATATTGTGAAGCTTGTCATTTCGTTTTGTGATCACTGTGTATTATTGTGTAACAAATGTGCAAAATGTTCGGGATTCTTTCTCATGCCCCTCCTGCTTGTTGAAGCGATGTTGCTGGAAAAAATGAGCTTCATTTGCGACCACTCATAGTTTGCAGGAGCGTGTTCACTGCGTCAGACTGGGAGCGCTCAGTTGGAGGTGGGTCAGACTCTGCCCTCCGTACCCAAGGCTGCTCCCTGATTGGTGGATGTTGAGCTGCACAGGCAGCTGCAGGTCCCAAAGTCAGACGATAGTTTCATGTCTCTAAATCAGACAAGATGAACAGACAGTGATAGAAGGATGCACTCAGCAAACCTAACGGGCTGCACTTGAACATTACAGTATTAACCAACCTGCATTCCTGTCAGACTTCGAAAGTTGGACTAAAGTAATCATTGAAAGAGCTCGGTGACGCTCTCGTTAAACAGAAACAAGCCCTCATGTTGCCAGTGAATGTGGTGAAGCTTGGGGCTGAGCCAATCACAACGGAGTGTCCTCCAAGGCTTTGTGGACAGCAGGAAGTCCATGATGGCTCGCATCTTCTCACCTTCTAAAAAAGGACTGCGTGGACAAACTTGACTGTACTGTTGTAGAAGGCGTGTGAACGGTGTGGTGTGGTGGCGCGCTGCAGGTCAGGCCTCCGCTTTGCTCCATGTGGAGAGAAGTGGTCCTGTGACCGCAGCTGAAAGGACCGAGCTCAGTCTGAATCAGTGAACACCAACGCTGCCAACACCAGCGGTCAAGACCTGTGCTCCTGCACTCTTTGGCTCTCACATCTGATTGGTTGTTGTTCAAGCAGTGAGAAATTGAATTGCTAAATCAGTTGTATTGGTCCTTTTTAATTTACATGTAGAAAGTCGACAAAGTTGAGAGAAATTTTTGGTGCAACTGAAACAAGTGATGAAATCCACCGGAAACTTGTTGAAGTCATTTTCTGTTTTGCTTACACCAATCCTGACCTTTTGCACATACTTGATATTTAACGGTCTTCAAAAAAAAAATAAAGAAAATAATGTTGTTTGAATACTGCCAGTTGATTGACAATTATGCATTGATTGAAAAAAATAAGCTAATTTTGGAGGAAACTTTGTAATATTTATCTCTTGCAAGCTATGTTTAATAAAGGTTGAAACAATTTGCTTCGAATTCTGTCATTCTCTCCGGCTTTTGTTGTGAATGTTTTTCCTGGAGGAGAACAGTGTTTTTGTCTCTTGTGGTTCTGTCAGCATCCCACCACTGGTCTCTGCTGTTTTTAGGAGGCCCTTCATCAGGAGAACCCTTCTTTGGTCTGACTCTTTGTTAATCTATGGAAGCTGTAGTATCCCACTCAACATGTGACCTCCTCTGAACCTCCTTTTGCTGGTTGAGCTGGTGTCCACCACAGACGCAGTGCCCATGACCTCACCTGTGTCTTCCTGATTCACTACTTTGAGGCCCATCGATGGATGCAGCCAGTCTGGGAGGTTTTGGGGTTTGGCTCATTCAGACGTGTCAGAAAACCAAAATGGTTTGACCCATTTCAAAAAGTGCTAAGAACACATTTTGAAGTACAGCTCTTCCAGAAAGTACAATTCTCAGTCTTTCCAGCATGTTTTGTAGTATTAGTGTCCAGTTGGTGAAGAGTTTTGAACATATTCCTGAGATTTCCCATTTCACAGTGCCGCTGGCTGACACGATGAGAAGCTGACTTCAGTCCAAGTATGACCAGGATGTCTCCTGATGAAGTTAGCTACAGCCATTCTGATGGACGAGTGAAACGCCTTCAGTCAAACCCTGGAGATGCATTTTGCATCAGAGTGTTTTGTAGAAAAATTACCACCAACTGCCAACTTTAAAATCCTGTCAGTTCCTGGAACTGTGCTTGAGCTCAGCATGGAACTAAAGGCCCCCAGGTGAGTGGACCCTTACTCAGCAGGAAGCCTGGACATGCTTGTATTCTGAGAGAAGAGCATTAACACATTCTGATCCTTTATGTCTTTGTGTGAAGGAGTTCAACAATTAAAAGGTCCAAGTTCATGTGGTCATGCTGGGATGCAGATGAGGGACTGTCCAGGCAGATTATCGGCACTGATGTTTGGCACTTTAGCAGATTATCAGCTTCGGCCTCTCTCCTGTAATCCAACCAAGAGCTCACCTCCAAAGGGAGGGTTTTGGCTCTGATGCAGCAGGCGTTTCTGTTTACAGTCACTGCTTTGTCTCCTGCACTGTCCTGCCCACCACAATGTCTGATTGGCTACACACAGAGGACAGCACAAGTAGCAGCCAATCAGCAGAGGAAGCTGTGCATGCACAGCGCTCATGCACAGTGCTCACACACACAGGCAGGAGAGAACAAGTTTAGTGAGGCAGCTCCAGAGAACAAACAGGCTTTTCAAAGGTAAATTCAAGCAGCAGGCTGAAGTTGTAGAAACCATCTCAGTCCTCCACAGCTCACACATGTGAGCACCACAGGGCCGGATCCTGCTGCTCAGCTCTGCACTCAGTTTGCATATAACTCCATTCACATGTTGTCAGTCTTCACTTTGGGTGGAGGGTGGAGGAGTGCTGTTCACGCTGCATGTGCCCTGCTGCTCCCAGCTCACACACGTCTGTGGAAGGAGCCTTTGTGTTGCACTCATCTTGTGTCGCCCTTCAAGTTTCATGATATTTGCACTCACAATAGGAATGAGGGTTTGTTCAGACTCGAAACAGTTGCCAACAGCCAGGCAGAAGAGACAGCAGTGTGTGTCCCTGCCTGTTAAGAGGAAGCACATTACACAACACAAAAAGAGTCATGTGACAAGTGGAGTGTGGCTGGTAAACAGCACGTCTGAGACCAGACTCACAGGAACATGTTGTCCTTTGACGGCTCTGCACAACATTGCCTCAAGGTCAGCTTCATGGAAGCCGTCACACAGGTGGAAGTGTGCAAAACAACGTGGAGTCCACATGCATTCACTGTGAGTGAGACAGCAAAGCGTCACTCTGACAACTGTGCGACTCAGAGCGCTCTGCTGGGTAAACACGGGTTGGACGGCTGCTTTCTTTGCCACCAGCAATAAATTCTCACGTTGAACCTGCCAGCAAGGACAAAGCTAAGCACCACTGCTGCTGACAGAGAAGTGTGAATGGAGGGGGCACAAAAACAGCCCGGACCAACAAGGTGAGATGAAACAAACAACAGGTCGACATTTGCATTGAGCTCAGGCATCATCCTCCCACTGGTCCCACACACTCTGCTTCAGTGTTTCAGTTTGGTGAAAGTGCAGCCTCACATCACACATCACACAAACAATTCACCATAAAGGAAAACATGGTGACAGTGGAGTGGTAGAAACCTCCAGCAGGACCACACCACAGATCGAACCTGCTGGACAGAGTCAGAGGAGAGGACAGAGACATGTTCCTCTGTAGCTAGCAGGGATGAAACCGGAGGAACTGTTTTCATGTAACACAAGCACCTCCATGAGAATGGTGGGTGGGGTGCCGCTGTGGCTAAACGAGTCCTCCAGGTCGCCTCCAATCGTTGGCAGCTCGATCCCTTCCTCTCTGTGTCCCAGCATCTTTGACGCTAGCTCGCTAGCATGTTTCCAAACAGGAGCTGCTGCCACAAAGCATGAAGACACTGAATGGTTCTTCCAGGAGACTCTGGGTTTGTCCTGATCGAGCTTCCAGAGTGGAGTGAGGATGCCACAGCACACCCTGTTTTACGCCTGCTTTTCACAGCTGGTTTTCACGTGTTGTCTCCGAGCTGGTAGAAAGCAGTCATTTGTTGCCTCACTGTGAGGAACACAGCAGAGAATGCTGTAGCTGCCAGCACTGTATCTTTCACAGGGGAGGGACACCTCGTTCTGTCATCACACCAAAGGCTCAGAGGTCTCCTGGCTGGAAGTTTCAGCTCTGTCTTCACAGGGCCGTGCTGCAGCCAGGAGCCAAACAAGCCCGGCTCCAACATGTGGGCTCCCTTATGGTTCAGAGTGTAGGAACAAGCCCTGAAGCTTCACGTAGGCACACGGATCACATGGCTTGTCGCCGGGTTTCTGGCACAGTGACCGCTGGTCAGTGAGAGTGGCTTGGCTGGCTTCATGATTTAACATGAGATCTTAGATCAGGGTGTAGCTGACTGCTAACTGCAGGTCTTCACTGTTGTCATGATCAGGTTTCGGGTTGGGCTTTGCTACCTTGTCGATGATACGGTGTCATTGTAGAATAAATGCACTCTTTCTTTTTTCAACCTCACAATAGGACAATGTTGAAAGGTCTATTTTCATGTTTGCTGAAGATTCCATCAGGACACAAACACTGTTTCTGCATCTTTAAGATGAGCAAAGAAAGAGCGAAGGCTTCTGTTCAGCATGGAGACAGTGTCTGTCCAGGACACTGTCTCAGGCCATCCACACACTTCATCCACCAAGGTCAGATCAACACACACTTCTTTTGTCCAACAGTCTGATTAGTCGGTCACGCTGTTTCACACCCTCTGGATTCATGTCATGATGAATGAATGAATGAATGGGTAAGTGAGGCCCAACTACCATTAAACTATGAATGTGCTGCCCAATCCAGAGGCTTCCAGGCTGACAGAGGCTGCAAAGGAGGCACGACGACTTTATCATAGGTTTATTATAAAAGACAACCCGCAGGGTTTCATACAAAAATACTTGAGTATCAAAGATGCGTTACAAACATACGTTCTCACAAATCAGTCATCAACAGTGATTTTCTTTGTTCCCTGAAAATACATTTGTTGTGAAACAACCCATTGGGGATCTCAGAGAAGTGTTGTCTGGGACAACGGCACAACCAATACAAAAGTTACCCTCACAGAAGGTGTATTTCTTGACACTGAAGAGTGCATGTTGCTTGAATGATGTGACACTTCGCTGTCAAGAAACTACATCCATGAACCAATTCAAAAGGCCTGTTTACACACAATAAGCAGTTATCACCTACTGAAATCATCACGTCCAGCTCAGGACACTGTTCAGACAGAAACTCTTGCAGGCAGTAGTGAAGTAAAGCAACTAAAAAGTGCAACAACATACAGAAGTAAACTACATTTAGAGCACTCAGCCTGGACTCTTCATCATGCTGCGATTGTCAGAAACCACCATCATGGTCACACGAGCTCCTCACAGCAACGCGCCAACAGGCGGCCAACAGGCTGCCGGGACAAGGCCTGCTGGCTCTTGTGGACGCCGATGGAGATCCAGAGTTTGGAATGACACAACATTTCAAGGCAGAGCCAGCCAACTGAAACAAGCCACAATACCCCCCCCCCTACACTGTGCTTGGTCCTACTGACAGAGAACAATTGCTGTGAATGAACAGTGAGAGTGCAAGGAAGAAACAGCTGCTTCAGAAATGTTCCAAGACACCGTGCGTGAAGCCAACCACCACGTGTCCGGCCGGAGGATCTCCAAGGCGAAGGACTGGTGAAGAGGGGGGGGGGGTCTTGATGGACACTGCTGCCTCCTCATGTTTCTGCCCACCTAAACATTACCAGCAGCATTCCACTTTCAACACCAGATCACCGATGAAGGCGGGACTTTCTGCTCTGGTACTTTAGTGATCCTCAATGCTTGAACTGCAGTTTGAGGTTTGCATTGCAGAACTTCAGCATACAGGCAGCATGCAGGGACTTCCGTTGTACTCCTTGTCAGCCTGGAAAAATGAAGGATTTTGATGAGATGACGAGTTTATTTATTTGGCCAGTTTAAGACAAAGGCAGCAAACACTTTGCTTGGCAAGTTTTGGCCTTTTGTCGACTCACTAAATGCCCGAATGTTTGCCTCCCATCAGCTTCCCTCTCGTCTCACCTCTGAGTACGCTGGAGGCGGAGGGAACGGGAAGTTCGGAGTGTTCATGAAGATGGGACTGTCCTCCCCGTCAAAGTCGTCCAGGAGAGGCGTGAGAGGCTGGTCCAGACGGCAGTCACGGGACACGTCACAGTAGCTGGGAGGCTCCGAGGGCATCTGGAGGGACACCCAGCTCTGGGAGGCGTTGCTGACCGAGCCCTCCTGGCTGCTCACACTGTTGCTCCGACTACCCAGACCGGCTGTCCCAATGACAAGAGGGAGCTCCAGGATCAGCTTCTCACTGCCAGGGATGTGCACGTAAATCTGAAACACACACAAACACACACTGGAATTAAAAAATCACCTCAGAAAACAAAGACACTGAGCAACAAGCAAAGACAGCGGATTTACCATCAGCGCGTACTCCACACGGATGATGTTGCATCCCAGCATCGATGGTTTGATCTTGGGGACTCTGATGGTCTTTCCTTGCCAGGCATCACACATGCCGGAGATGATGTGGTTCCCTCGCACCGCGGACAGCTTCTGACGGAAAAGCTTGGTGCGGCCGTTGGCCTGGTAGGTGTGCTTGGCAATGATGGCTGCCTTGGGCACCACGATGCGAGAGCAAGTGTTCTCAAACTTAGCGTTGATGCAGATTTCTTCACCTTCACAAAAACCACGCCGGTCGATCTTTGCATTCAGGGACACTTGGCCGTCAGGAATGAACATGCAGGTGACTTTCTTCTCCTTGGTGCCCCCTGTAGGAGACTGAGAAAATGCAAGATAGAAACGAGTTCATCTCCAAACTGGAAATCCACATGAATAAGTTCCACATGAAGTGCTCATTTCCACCCTCCAACTAGAGCATCCACGCTTTGATCCTGTGAACTCACCAGCAGATCCGGAGTGTTGACATCCAGGGGCTCCTCCACCTCAAACAGCTTTTTGCATTCCAGCGTGGGCTGATGTGGTCGCTCCATCAGCGCCTTCACAGAGTACTGGACATAGCCAAACTTTCCCTTGTACGATGACACAAGCTGCCTGTAGGGACGCACAGCAGTGAGGTTAGAGCCAGGCGCTCTCACACAATGGGAGCTGCACATTCTGAGCTTTCAAAGCACCTCACCCTTGCTGAGGGAGCTCGAACCCAAAGGTGTACTCGTATTTGTTACCAGGCCTCAAGATGACCGAGCCGTCAGAGTCTGAGGAAACAACGGCAGCAAGTTACAACAGGTTACAAGCACCACCACACCCCGTGGCACCAGGCACCAAGGAGGAGTCCTCACACTGAGGCACACAGAGCTCATGAAACCACGGAGACGATCAGGTGACCAACACAGGCCCCAAAGGTTCCCATCAGACCTTTGGTCAGCGCTGACGCAGTGACGTCACCCAGAGGTCACTTGACGCAACGTCAGCGGAGCCACACAGTAGCGGGCGGTCAGAGCAACAAGTGGGCGGAGGTCGTACCTGTGGGCTGCTCCTCCAGGCTCAGCACGGCTTCGTGGCGGAGGTACTCGGCCTCCTGTCGGCACCGCTGCTTGCCTTTAGCGTACTCCACTTTGGCGCAGCCGACGGCCACAACCCTGACGGCGGACACGCGCGTCACCTCGTTCACTTCCACCTGGACCCGGCCAGACACCACGTCCCCTCCGCAATAAAACGCCTTGGTAGGATCCGCCAGCAGGATCTGGAAGGTCTTCAGCCTCTTCGTCATGGCCACCATGGTTATTTATCAAAGCTACAGCAACGACTCTAGTGGGGGACCAGTGAGACCCGCCGACGGGCAGCCCTAGCTCCCGCTGAACTGCCTCTGCTGTCAACAAAGGGCGCACTCGGCTCTTATACGGCGGCGCTGGCTGGTCATGAGCACACGGGGTGAACAGCGGCAGACAGTGCGTGCACACTGCTGCCATTGGCTGAAAACCTTTGTTTGTGTCGGTGGTAGCCAATCAGCGCCCGACGCTGGCGCGTGGACACCGCATGGCTGGGAAATTGTCGCTCGTGGCCAGCGGATGTGACGGCGGCTCCGAAAAGAACATTTGTTGTAAACAGCAGAAGAGTGGGACTGAGGAGGAAGGAGGAAGGGGTCCTGGAGCAGTCCACACAGGCGCCTGGGCTGTTTCAGACACACCCACTCTAACCAGAAAGGACTGGACCATGTAAACATGAAAACCCAAACATACAATAAACCTAGATTGTCCATCACCCCCATGTTGTTTCCATGTCCGATGTAGCACAGCTTTGATCTGAAGGTGCTGTAGTCTCCTGTCCCACAGTAGCAGATCTCCTTTAAAGCTTCCCAAGTTATTCATCAGGCCTCCAAACACTCCTCTGTCCCCTTTAGCTTGGTTTTGATCAGGTTTTAGCACTTTGGATTCAAGAGATCGGCCGCACTAAAAACACCACAGGATATTGTACTTTACTGTAAAATCAATGGTGTTGCCAAAGTGAATCAGCAGTTGGGAACAGAAGTGGGTCAGGGGTGTGCTCCATGTAGCTGCTGAGTGTGACCCATATCTACAGCTGAGCCCCTCTGTTTACTCTCAGTTTCAGCTGAGCCCCATTCCAGCTGGAGCGGCTCATCCTCCAGTTGCATTTTATGCCTCAGCCACTGATCAGATGTCAGTCGTAGCTGAAAGAGTGCACACACTCACTCAGAGTAAAGACTGGCAGGCTGACGTTTCTCTCACAGCGATCACTTCCTTCTGAATAAGCCCACTGCTCCAGCTAGATCTCCGCCAAGATCTCAAAAACAAAAACTGCACCTCCATGAAAAAGGAGGGGGGGTCTGAAAGGTGGGAAAGGAACTAAACTCTAAAACCAACAACGCCAACAAGGGAATTTCATCCCAATAGATATGCAGGGTCGAAACTGCACCTGGACAACGGGTGGATTACTGATGAAGAAGTTTATTGACTTATTAAAGGAGGCTATGACAAAGTAGTATAAACTAGTTCATGTAAAAACGGTCGGTGAGGTAATGATATGCAGCTCTACCTGGAGACCAAGTTGAGCTAATTCCTGATTGGCTACTTTCTTATTTGGAAACCTGGCCAAACACCCCCCCCCTACTCCCCCTACTCCCCCTCCTCTCTCCGTCCACACCTGTCTTCTCCACACAACACTGCGTCACAAATCCCTTGTTATGGCAAGTGGAGGTTAGCTGCAGTATATGTTCCACCCAGAGGCGTCAGAAGAGGAAGCAGATACATTGCCTACATGAAGACGCATTGACATGGCTGTTGGTGAATGGTAACTTTGAATGTCCATAAATACTTTCACAACCAGCATTGACCCAGCTGTTCAGTGCAAAGTAGCAATGATACGCTATTTTGTTACAAATAAAATAAACACTTTGACAGCTTCACTATACAAGTTTGACTGAGAGTAAAGTTATGAGTAACTTTATTCTTTACAAGTGCCGGTAAATGCTCATGGGTGATAATAATAAATAGTATATGAAAATAAAGAATGGTACCACAATGCCAATTCTGTTTTGTCCTTTATCGTGTTTGGAACTAATGTGATAATGCTAACAGAAAATGCTCCCATTGACATAACTAGAAATATTGTATTGGACAGTTTTCACTACTTGACATTGTTGGAGTTTTCTGGGACCGGGCAGCACCCTCCTGGCCCGCCGCGTCCAGACAGCTGGTTCTTTTACTTCTGTCAG
>JAUESF010064431.1:0-14440 GCA_032274765.1 Malacoctenus tetranemus | reverse complement strand
TGTGTGTGTGTGTGTGTGTGTGTGTGTGTGTGTGTGTGTGTGTGTGTGTGTGTGTGTGTGTGTGTGTGTGTTTCAACCTTGATATTGACAGAACGCAACCTCCGCAAGGGCAGCTCTCAAGCTCTCACAGTAAACAGCTCCCTCTTGTGTTTATGACAACTCACATGACTTCCCGGAAACGTAACGCCCAGCCTGACTTCAATCTGTCCGTCCGCTATGGGGAAGACGCTTCTTTTATATTTTCAAACACCTTCAGTCATTCATGAATCCCCATCCCTTTTTTTTAAATGTAACCAGACCAAAAACTCAAGTCCTTTTTGAGGTTTTTTTTATGCTCCACGAGGTTTTATGTAAACGGAAGTCGCTCAGATGAAAAGTGATTTTTCTTATTTCTTAGAAAGTTCAAGGGAACACAAACAGACAGAAAACAACAACTTCACTGCGGCTGGGAATCGCGGCTGTCACCTGCGCAGGTTTACCCTCCGTCAGAAGGCGAACCTTCATCTTCAGCAGGCCTTTGTCCAGGTGGAGCTGATGGACCTGTCTGTCCAACACACGCCGCTGGTCTGATAAACAAAAAGCAGCAGTAAAGCAGTCAGCAGACGATTCAGAGGCCGTTTTTCGACGGAACAACGCATGATTCTTCAGAAAAAAAGGTGAAAATCCGACTCACCCTCTTCATTACGGAAACGCAGCACAGCCGTGGCGCCGCCGCTGTCGTACTGCACCTCGCAGTCTCCGCCGCCGGACTTCTTGCTCTGGAAGTATTTGACGAGTTTGACTTTTAGTCGGGGTATGTCGTGTTCCTCCAGCTCGACGAGCAGAGGGTAGGGATACGCGTCGGCCATGGCGGCGGCGCGGGCAACTTGTGTCTCACTTTGCTTTCACTTTTGATTTAAAGAAACTAAGGGTGGGGAGAAGCCAGCCGGAGTGGGGGCCGAGCTCCGCGCACTTCAGCCCAACCAGAGCTGTCGCCTGGGCCGCTGGCGGCACGGACGCGCCCAGCTTTTTGCAACCCTTTCGCTTTCACTTTTGCTCGGTGCTTTCCACACGGACGGGAGGTGAGTCTCTATCGACGCCGCGCTTCATTGTTTTCTCCCTTTCTAATACTTTCGTCGTTTGAATCTACTTTTACAGAGTCGCCGTTGAGAAATGATTAACGCCGAAACTCGCCGGACTTATCAAATTGTGCGCGTGAACTTTTGACGTGCGTCGTTTCGGAGATTAAAATGGCGAACAAATGCAGGGAGAAAAACCCATCGCAAGTGAACCGCAGGCAGCACGTTGCGTTTCACGTTTGAACTTTTTCTTCGTGATGTTTTCAGTCATGTTAGCGTTGAAAGTCTACACGCAGTTAAGTTTCTGTATTACACCACAGGACTCGCTCTGCAACCGAGGTTTCCTGTTTACATAAAGATTTTGACAAAAAAACAAAATCTTAGTCTTTTTTGCATTTACTTCATTTTAAATCATTATGAATTTATTTTCATCTGGCTGGCAGACTCGTTTGTTTCTTGTGTGTTGTGCTATATATGACCAGCATCTATCGTCCTGCGTTGGAAGGCAGGGCTGAGTGAGTGTTGCCACTCATTTGTTGGTCTCTGGTGCCCTCTCCTGGGCAACACACGTGTGGCGTTTGTGAGAATTAATGATGTGTGTTGAATTTCAAGTCGATTGTCTGTGGATGATTTGAACACTCCAAGAAAATCCTGGCAGGTTGATCCTGCAATTATGCTAAATAAATACCAGCAGGCAACCGCTGCTGCTGCTGTTGAGTATAATTTTACCATGTGTCTGCAGTTCAGCTTCAATGGATGCTTGCCCCTGGTGGCTGAGGTTAGAATAAGCATTACAGGAAGTGCCAGAACTGATGGCACATCGTGTTAATATGTGACTCCTGGACTGGGATGTGCAGCCGTTTGGACTCCGGTTAATCAGGGGTTAAAATGGTTCGGGTCAGTCTCCAAACAGGAGATTGGACTTGTTGGCAGAGCAACGCAAGGAATGTCCTCTCCCCATAACACTTAGTCCAGCTGAGGTACATGGAGAGGGCCTGTGTGTGCCTGTGTTTAACAGAGTTGAGGGGATGCTGTCTGATCGCACAGTTTACAGCTGAATCTCCAACAGACTCTGAGCTGCATGTCCTGTTCATAACACATACTTCTCTTATTCGTGACTTGGTGTCCTTTTTATTTTGAAACCTTTTATATAGCCTCAGATTTTTTTTGGTAGTATTTATTCCGTAAATTTCACTCAGTGTTTCAGATTCACCCACTGGCTGTATCTAGATGTGATGTCCCATCTCACTCAGCGATACACCGTCACTTGTTTGTTTGTTTGTTTGTTTGTTTGTTTGTTTGTTTGTTTGTTTGTTGTTTTTCTACAGAGTTGTTCACGAAACATGGACAGCAAAGTGGACATTCCTCTTCATGGGCCCTCGGTCCAAACAGTGACCAAACATGCAACTGCTCTGTCCAACATCCTCTTGAGCAGATTCATGTGTGAGGCCATCATCGACGGTGTGGACCTTGATGGTGGTGCCAGCAAACTGAAGCAGAAGAGGGCATCTGTAACTCAAGAGAAGAAGTACGAGTCTGTGCTGCCTTCAGGCATCAAGGTCACCGTGTGGAAGGCTGATCTGACCGAGTTACAAGTGGAAGCTGTAGTGAATGCCGCCAATGAGCGTTTAGGGCACTATGGCGGCCTTGCTTATGCCCTTTGTGAAGCTGGCGGTCCAGAGATCCAACGCGAAAGTGACAGCTACATCAAAAGAAAGGGTTTCTTGAAAACCGGCGACGCCATCGTCACCAACGCCGGGAGACTGCCGTGCAAGTCCATCATCCACGCTGTGGGGCCACAGGTTAGTTACTCAAAGCATCTCGACCAGGCCAAACCTCTGTTGGAGCTCGCCATCAAAAACACCCTACTCAGGGTGGAGGAATGTCACCTGCAGACTGTTGCCATCCCCGCCATAAGCTCCGGGCTGTTCCACTACCCCCTGAAAGAATGCGCCGAAACCATCGTTGACACTGTGAGGCACTTCTATGAGCACTCTCGCTTCCTAAAGTTTCTCCCCAAGGAGATCCTCTTTGCGAACCACGACGACCCCTCAGTCAATGAAATGGAGAGGGCCTGTTGCCAGATACTGGGCCCCAGCTCCAGAACGTCATACAGCAAGGCAGCATCAACCAAAACCCGAGGTGCTGCCACCCCCCGACCAATCACTCCATCAATCCAGCTAGGAAATGTCAGTGTGATACTGAAATGGGGTTACATCGAGGAGGAGCAGGTAGGAGTCCATGTCTTTATTCTGTGGTGAATGGAGCGCTTTTTACCTGAGTGCAGTGTTGTAGATTCCAGTGTGTTATCACCAGTTTGTACCACTAGAGGCACTGCAGTTTCTATCCTGATGAGATAAATGGGAGTCTGCCCACACAGTTAAAGGTAAACATGGGATTGAAGTCATACCCCAGTGCCAATTCAAACCAGTCTAAAGTTAAGCCTGACATTGTTTTTTGTCGATCTATTGCCAGACAGGAACTTTTTGAGAAATTAACCCGAAAGTACTTTTTAAGTCGTCCCTAACTAAACCCAAACTGGTTTGGAACCCGCTCGAAACAGAAAATCAACAGATATCCAATAGACATCTCAAGTCTGTTCTCACTACCCAACTTGTATTTCTCCATCGGCCTTTCCAGGGACTTGTCAACACAATACTGCAACGTTTGTTCTTTCTTTCACTGAATGAATTGAAATTCTTGTCTGTTTTTGTCCTCTCAGACTGACGTCATTGTGAACACAGCATCAGCCGACCGAAACCTAAACATAGGGCAGATCGCCAAGGCCCTCCTGTCCAAAGCTGGTCCTGAAATGCAGAAAGAACTGTCTGGTTCTTCACAGGACAATCCGGTGCAAGCCACAAAATCCTATGGACTGAAGTGTAAAGAAGTCTATCACACTTTCTGCATTGAAAGGAAACAACCAGGAGCTGATAAGGTACACTTGGAGCCTGTTTATAGAGCTATGTCAGTAAAAATGCTCATACCAGAGTATCATTTTTGCAGTCATCTGATTACAGTTTGGGAGTTTTGGAGGTTTTTTTTAATGCACTTAAGCAAAATTTTTGTTGCATCATTTTTAAATGGTGCTTTAAGTAAAGGAAAAACAGCTTTTATAGTTGAGAGAGAAGACAAGAAGTTGTCATTTGAATTGTAATTGGAGTTTACAAGTGTGTGTGTGTCTGTGTGTGTCTGATCCATTGCAGCTCCTGTTTGAATCTGTGAAGCGGTGCCTCATGTATGCAGTTGCAGCATCTCACAAGACAATCGCATTCCCAGCGATCGGGACTGGAGCGCTGAGGTTCCACCATAAAGAAGTGGCTCAAATCATGTCAGACGCTCTGGTTGACTTTTCACTGACGTGCCCAACGAAGTTTGAAGTTCACTTTGTCATATTTCCTTCTGACAACCTCGTATTTAAGGTAGCGTTTCACAAATCCATTCGACAGTATTAAAACATCAACGCACCAACGGTGTGTGTGTCAGATGAAATGCTGGTTGTGTATTTCTGGTGATGTCAAACACTGTGGACCTGCTCAGATATGCTAAAAGGGGTTAATTCTGGTTGCACAGGCAATAGGTTCAGTTGTCAGTGTTCCAATATGTTGCACAAGGAGAGCGTTGTGTGCACATAGTGAAAGATTCTTCTAAATGCATGTCAAACAACATTTTCCCTTCTCTTCCAGGCTTTTGAGGAGAAAATAAAAGCCCTCCCATCAACAGTGGCTGAATTCAAACAAGGTAATGGAAGCATTGTAGTAAATGTGTGCAAGCAAGATCAAAAAAATGCTGTGGAGAGTCGTTCACTGATGGGATGTGCAGTGCATGCAGTGGATGATGGAGAAGCAACAAAAACCGTTTTGAAAACTACAATCAAACAGTTGTCAGCTCCAGCCTCTCTGAATTACCCAGTGTGTTTAGGAAGGTTTTTCCTCTACTGCTCTTTCCTGGCAGCGCCATCCTCGGCATGCTTTTCCCTTCAGAACTATCCTCTCACCTTCATCTCTCACTTCACCCTGTCCTACATGAGCTGTCCCTGTGTCTTACCATGACACAGCCAAATCAAGCATCACGCACTTACAAACTACTGAAATCCCACCAGTAAATGTGCTAAATCCTGTTTGAAGCAGATTTGTTTGGAGGAAACTGCATCAAAATCATAAAATACTAGTAAAAGCTGTGGCCTAGAAATTGTGTAGTGAGGGTAGAGCATGTATAGAGTTCATTTAACATACCGGAGTGTGTTAAATAAGCTCTTACAAAAAATGGAACTTATCTTTGCTTAGTAAATGAACCAAAAGTCAACTTTGTCGTCTTCTTTTTGCAGGTCAGCTGGAAACCACTGACTCCTACAGCAGTAGAGCTGTGGTCCCACAGATCAGCCTGCGGGCCCCCTCCAGGGAGGCGCTGCACGAGGCCGAAAAATGGCTCCATGCTGTTCTGTTTAAAACCCCCGTCACGATCTGCAACAACTTCATCCAGCACTTTGGTGAGGAGGAGTTTCAGCAGCTGTCTCGACTGAACAGAGGGGGCGTCTCCATCGAAGAGTTTTTCACCGCTGGTCACGCGTGCATCGACATCAAGGGGAAGCCGTTTGAAGATGTGGCTGGAGCCGCTCTGCAGGTGGAGGCCATGCTCTGTATGATCCTGCAGAATTTTGTCAAAGAGGAAGAGCGCGAAATGAAATTAATGACAGCGACAGCTGAGCTGTCTGGGGAAAGACTGCCGGTGGAGCGCCCAAGCAAGGAGTTCGCAACTGTCGCACATCCCTTCAAAAGTGTGGAGCTGAAAATCATAAAGGTACTGGAGTTGTATAAAAATACCTATCGTAGACTCTGTCCCATGTTCTCACAAGGTCTCAGATACTTAAAGTGACTATTTCTAATCGCAGTTTCTGCAGTGAAGTGATGTTTACACTGTTGTGGCAGACTGGCTTGCGAGTGTCTTTTTTTTCATATGGGGATTGTTTCTTGCAGGTGGACAAAGTGGTGAACAGCACACTGCAGACAATGTTTGGCCTCAAGAAGAAACAGCTGCGGTGCTCCACCGTTCGGACAATGTACCAGCGCATCCCTGCACAGTTCTGCGAGATTGTCAGCCGCATCGGATTCCACGCACAGGTCGCGCCACCCGAAGGTACTGCAGTGCTCCCGTAGCTGACATTTCACGAACGTGGAAAAGTGCAGTCCTAACAGATTGTTTTTCCTCTGGCTGCAGATCCAAAGTTCGGCCACGCCATCTACTTTTCCAGCAGCGTGGGGAACGCCATGAAAATGTGGAAGGACAAAGCAGAACACTACCTGTACTTTGTGGAGGCCGAGGTGCTGATGGGAGAGTCCACTGCTGGCAAACCAGACCTTATTCTCCCACCAGCTGTGGGGAAAGACCCCAGAGTTTTGTACGACAGTGTGAACGGAGGAAGGGAGGTGTCCCTCGTATTCAGTGGCTTCCAGGCTCTGCCAAAGTACATCATCACCTGTGAGAGGCCCTCGTAGATCATTCTGGAATGATCAGAGGTTAAATGCTGAGAGCAGTCTCAGATGTACAGAGAGGGGAAGAAGCTGCAGCAGTCATGTTTGTCACTTCTTTCTGGGGGCACATGATTGTGAGTATTATTAGTGGTACAAAGGAGGACACAACATGTGAATTACTCTGGCTCTGAAAAATGTACCACTTCCCAGTAGCTGTAGATTAGCTTCATATATTCACAAGCTATAAGTTCATTCAGTCTCAAATCAGGTGTTTAATTTTGAGCTGTGGGATTTTTGAAGAAATCAAGAATTGATGCTGTGAAATTATCATTCACATCAAAGACAGTGGGAACAAGATGAAGGTTTTGCTGACGGGGAGGGTGCATCACTAACCCCACACAGTTTGATTAAATTCAGATTGTAAAGTGTTTTTTTCATGAGCAATCAACAGCACAACTAAACTGATCAGTGTGGGATGGATAGTTCACAACTTGGTTGTTGTGGTTGTTGTTGGCCTGATTTGTCTGAACATAATAAAGGAAACGTGTATTCTAATTCTTGCTGTGTAATTTTAAACTGAATTATTTTATGACAGGGTGGTTTCTGTGAAGTCCTTCTGACAAGTTTGCATGTCCCCTACACACGTGTAGGGTGTTAAAGCACCCGCAGCTCTTTCTTGAATAAATGACGTTTAGTCAAGAAGTCGGAACACAATTTCCAGCATGCGGTCTGTGGACTGAAACCAGCACACAAGGGTGGTCACTTTGAGCCGTGGGTTAACTTTTCACTATGTAACGCAACAGAGTAGCAATGATCCAAAGCAAAGGTCAGCTTTAACTTTTTGGAAAGCTTTCAAAGAAAACAGGCTTTTCAGACTTGGTTTAGGATATATTTGTAGGATGCATTTGTAACGTTTTTTGCATGAACAAAATGATTTTCCTAGATTACGACATTGATTTACTACTCTGCTCACGTTCAGATGGGAGTGTGTAGGATGTATTGTATGAACCTAAACTGGAATTCTCCAGATTTCAAGGAAAGCAGATCAAGAAGACCAGAGCAGCTGCATTACTTTATTAAAAACCAAACACAGTGCACATCTGGTAATGACGCCATAAAGCTGCTTTAAACACGCGACAGACAAAAGTAGAATATATTCCAACGGCAACAAACACAACTTGAAGAGGTCACAGGCTGGGCCAGCGCGACGCGTCGTAAGCTTCAACATCAGACACTGTGACGGAAAACTGAAGACAAGAAAACAAGCCGAGCTCTCAGCTGCCTTTTTCTCCCATGGGTGAGGTGAACATGTTCACTGTTGTTTCACAGTGCTCAGTCAATAACTGTTGTCTTGTCTCAAGCAGTCCTTTGAGACGCATCCAATTTGTAACCATCCTGCTATAAAAAAAAAAAGAAAAACATTCATAAACTGGGTATAAACACAATATCTGAAAAGACTCAGACTCACAACAGAGAGCCAAACAGCACACGTCTAAAGTTTGGATGTGAGCGAGCGACGTGTGGAGAGACGCGTCTGACTTACGACCTGTCGTGAGACTGGGCGACGCACCCTCCTGACTACAGCGGCTGACGTGACACCACAGCTGAGTTCATCGCTAAAATCAAGACTGCTTAAAGTGACAGAACTAAACCACACAGATCCCACTGAGCAGCGCGCTCTGGAGCGATGCTCCATCATAGGAATGTCCCGGTAACCCTGTCAAAGACCTGACGCCCGAGGTCACTTTTACCACATGAATAACCTCACCGACGGCTATTTATTTACTTGAAATGATACTTGAGATTTTGACAGCTGTCATGACAATTCCAGTGATAGTCAAAGATACTGAGAAAAGGTCCAAATCAAATATTTTGTAAGAAAATTGATGTGACACAATGCAAAAAAACAAAACATCATCCATATAGATGTATTTTAAATCGAGACGTTATGTCAATAATTAGTGATTTTTTTAATCAAAATTACCTCATAAATAAAGTTTCCTCACAATAAACTTAAGTACGACTTAATATCCAACATCCAAATTTGATACCAAAACACTTATTTTGAAAAGGAACAAAATATTCTGACAGGATGTGACGGTTACCATGACAGCCGGCCTGACAGGGACAAGCTTCCCTTACCGTTGCATGGTGCCAAAAAAGTACAACAAGGTGAGCATGGGGAGCGGTGACACAGTGGAGGACTTCACCACGGCTGGCTGAATGCAAGCCAGGTTTTAGCAATGAAGACGTCCAGTTCAGAACTTGTTGGACAGCAGCTTCCTACGTAAAATGTGGCACGTCTGAACTCCAATGTTTACATTTGTGAGCAAGATAGTTCGTATTCAGATCAGTGTAAAGTACCAGCTTACTGACAGAACACACGTTTTTGTCCAGAGTGAACATAAGAAACTTCTCATTGTCTCTTCTAAAGCCGTCCACACACACTGAGTCCGTCTTTTGACGTTTAGGCTGATAGTATGGCTAATAAACCCTGCAGGGCGTGAGCGTCGGCTCACACTCTGGCAGTGGGTCCCTGATGCGCATGGATTAGAGCAGCGGCCGGGAGGGGGGTGGGGGGGTGGGGGCCGCGTGCCACGCTCACTCCGTGCACTCGGCGATCTCGGTGCCGTCGACCAGCAGCGTGTGGATGATGCCGTCCCTCCTCTTCCCGCTGCTCACCGCCTTCACGCAGCAGTTGTGGTCTCCCAGAGTGAAATGCGTCTCCGTGCCGTCGTCCACAAACTCCCCCTGAGGGCACAGAGAGGAAGTCATCGCAGTGGCGCCAAACACTGGTGGAGAAACACACTCAAAGCAGAATTCAAAAGCAATGGCCTTCAAAATAAAAGCCATCCAAACAACTGACTCTGCATTTTTCTGACATGTTCATGTTTTAGGCTCCGCCTCTGATATCTGTCCCTCCCGGTCACTTCCTGAATGCGATCAAAACATTGGACAGTTATACTCACTGCCGTCTCGATCTTCTGCCCGTTGCACCACACATCCATGGTGTCTTTCTCTGGAACACAGCACACATTGAGCTCATTAGTTTGCACACACCTGCTAAAACTGGTCATTTATCAAACACAGCTAGAGGCTGGTGTGAGAACGTGAGTTTAATCTGATTATACTGAAAGTTCCGGAACCTGACAGAGGAATTCAGATGTACTCTTACATCGCTGCAGTCAGCAAGGAATGTCCCAGAAGTGATTGGGGGGGATCATTAAAATTCATATCCCATCACAGACGCTCATTGGCTGAAAGCTGCATTTGAATGTTGAAGGCCTGCATGCACCTGGGTACAACACTTGAAGCAGCAATGCTCTCTTTACAAACCCACAGATCTGCGATCAGCAGCTCTGCACAGGTGAGCTGTCGGAAACAGCGGCGCAGAGCAGTGACACAGGATACGCAACGAAAACAATGCTGGTGTGTTGCTGATGTGTTTTGTTGTTAGTTTTTTTTGGGCTCGTCAGCTGATCAGCTGTTCGCTGCACAATCATAAGAAGGATTAACCAGCCCTGGAGACAGAGGGAGGTGGTTGAGGATGGCATGGCGCTTAGAGCAGTTTAAGAGCTTAGCTTGAGCTCCCGTGTGATATCAGAGGGGAGACATGAGGAGGCAGAAATCACACGAGTTCATACACAACCATTCAGACAAATTCAGTCTAATTCATGACTCATTCAGTGGGGGATCAGGACAGCAAGAGGAGCTCACCCAGGACCACTCTGCTGTCGGTGCCGTCCAGGTTGAGCACCCAGGTGCTGGTGACCTTTGACCTGTTCTCCATGTACTTCTTCAGGCTCTTGCCGTTGATCTCCAGGGTGTACTCGTAGGCGAAGCCGCTCACTGCGTCGATGTTGATGGTGGCCTTGGCGTCCGCCCTGCCCACCGTGAACGTCTCCTTCCCCACCAGCTTGAACATCCAGTCCCGCCTCAGGACCTCCTGTGGGAAAACGCGACGCCGCTGCTGAGACAAACACACGTGTGTGGCGAGAGAGGGGCCGGGCGGTCGCCTTGGAGACATACCTTTCCGTCCACGTAGATGACCCTCTTCCCGGTGGTCGTGCCGTGCTCGAACTCGATCCTGTGGACGCCGTCGCTCAGCGCCACCTCCCACACACCGGCGAGGTCGTTGGACATCCTGGAGAGGCTCGCGACCCTACCGGAGACGGAGCGTAAACAAACCGACCGAGGCGTTACATGGCGGGTGGGAGTGGGGCGAGGGGGGGTGTCACAGACAGACGCTGCTCCCCCCGATGCTAACGCGCTAGGCTAGCTGTTGTCTTGTGCCAAGTCAATATATTAAAAATAATCACGCAAACACCGCTCACTGTGAGAGCGCGGTCACGGAAGGATCGTGTGAGCGCATTAGCGTTTAACTCCTGATAGAAAGACGCCGATAACATGGGAAGTTAGTGCCGCCTGTCAAACACTGACTTCCGGTAAACGGGATTGTCTTTCAAAGTAAAGTCAGCATTATCGTTGGCAAAAAAAATTAAAGAATTTAGACTTTACTTTTGATTTTGAAAAAAAGAACATTTCTTGGAGAGAATGAATGACCTGGGTGTAAAATTGAAGATCTAAATTAGGTCTTGATTTTTTGACCAAAATGCTTGTGTACACCTAATAATGAACAGATTGATGTTAAAGTAAGATTGAGAGAGAATTGAGATTTGTTTGATCAGACTAATTCTGATATGAGAATTTTCAAGGATGCTATTTTTTAAGCCATTGTTCTACCCGATATTCAAGATAGATTTTCTTTAAAACACAGAAGCTCAAAGGACTCAAAAATCAAAATGTTCCAAATTGATTTTAATGGTCTTTGAGAAGCGGGACTCGCTACCGAGTACTATTTTGAAAAACCAAACCGGAACCAGTGCTGTCACCGTCCACAAAGCCTGGTCGGGGATTTGATCTCGTAAACTCGAACTGTTAAACATCACCGTCCCGGCGCCCTTTCGGCGGGGGCGTCCCGGGGTCAGCTCACCGTGCCTCGATGGAGCAGTCCGTCCGTCCGGCCGCGCGCTGAACGAGCCGCTCTACCGCAGGTCCTCCGCCGCCGCCGCGTTCGCTCCCGAAGCGAGCAGACGGCCGAGCTGTGACTACAATGTTGCTATGGTAACATGAGATCGCGCCTCCTCGCCGTCTTGCCCCCGCCCACTTCAGTGAAAGTTAGCGGACGGGGGCGGGGGGGGTGGGGGGTGGGGGCATCGGGACGTGGCCGCGGGCGTCACCTGTCTCAGGCCTTCATCATTGCAACGCAGGGTTGGGATGACTGAATGCAACGACTCAGCCAAGACACCGTTTAATTTTACAGTTTAAAAAGCATAAATGCAGCTGAGGTGCAAGCAGCAAGCTCAAAAACCACCTCCCTGAGTCCGCCTCCTTGCATAAATGTTGCTCACTGGTGGGTCCCGGTGACCTCTGACCCCCCTGCCTCCACCTGTGGAGGAGGTTCCCGAATATAACCCTCCTGCAGCCATTTAAGGACCGCGCTCTCTTTTCCATCTGCTGGCCCGCACGCTGCTCCAATCAGCAGATTTCTGAGCGGAGCGACCGGCCAGAGAAGCAAATGGCTTTTCCTTCCTGCTGCCAGAGCCGCCGGGACACCCGGCGTCTGAAGCCATTGACCCGTTTTATTCGGTCAGCCTGCAGAAGTAATCACATTTATTTTGTTTTGGAGTACAAGCGACGCCAGCTCCAAGTTATTAGCTGATTTTTTATTGGATGAAGTGGAGATTAAACATGGTTGATTAATAGATTTTTGCGGCGTGTGTGGGTGGTCCCGCGTCCTGCGGAAATACTCAGCGGGATCGAAATGAATTTCTTCTGGCAGTTACGAGTGTGTGAACCAGCCTTCTTTCAGCTCCACCCAACAGCGTCAGGAATTCCTCCCAAGGAGAAAAAGCTTTTATGTACATTAATCACTTTGACTCGAGTGTGTGCTATAACATTCCTGAATGCACAGACTCTGTACAGTATTTACATGCAGCAAAAACACTGGATCAAAACACTCGGAAATGTTGAAGCGAAGACTTTTAGCGCATATGACGAACCGGGCATTTCAAAAAACAACACACACTATTTCATCAAATATGGCAGCTAACTTTCTTTGCACTGACAGACCCTAAAACAAACAATCTTTGTTTCACAAACTCATTTTTCCCTGAGGAGAAGTTAGTCGCTGTTGTTTTTAACCCTCAACATGAACAAACTGTAGGACTCTTTAGGACACCATGTACTGAATAGTGAGGGAGTACTTTTCACAACAACGTTGTGAACAGATAAACATTCGCTGACTGGTGCTATCTCGGGAATTTCTGTGACACCTTGTGTTCAGTGTTTCAATTTTGATTTAATTATCTTTTAGTAATGTCCATTTGGTCGTCATTCAATTAATGACACACATTTTTTTCCTCAAATACCAAGTTTTGAGACTTTGTTTTGAATAATCTTTTCCTCACATCAGGCACTTTGTGAGAAGTTATCGATCATACTGTTGTGTATTGAGGCGCCGGTCTGCTGTTATATGAGTCACATCAAAAAGGTGACTGAGATGTAAGCAACCATGGATGGAGCAAAAAAAAAAAGTCCAGAATCCCACTGAGGAAGCATGTCCGTCACACTGTGAACTGGTCTCTGTTGTCTCACCGGCCCTGATGAAGTGTTGCGTAAGAGCACAAACTCCGCCCAACAAACTGCAAAACTGGATCGGGTCCCTGGAACACCACAGCAGGAGGAAAACAGTTACAAAACTCACGTGTTGCTCTGCGAGAGCTCACTGACGCTAGGGGGCGCGCTGAGCTGCGTCTGTGCCGCCAGCCACGCAGAAGGAGGACTGAGAAACATGAATGACAGCCCTCGAGGTGTACCAGTCCTCCACGATGCTCAAACAAACCAGAACTGGGAGGTCCCGCGGGGGGTTTACGTTGGAAAGCCACACTCCTGAGTGGAGTCACGTTTTGCTTTGTTTGTTTTTTGTTTTTTTTAACAAAAAGTGCTGACTGGCCGTTTCTGCTGCGCTCCAGGAATTGTCTTTCATTATAACTGTGCTTGTACTGTGCAGTGACAGGCATGCACAGCTGGAGAGGATACACAGCGAACCCGAAAATGTAGTGTTACGTGACACATCTGCGCGTGTTATTCAACACTTCAACACGTTACCTTAGCTTCTGGCGTTCGCTGTCACAATTCTTCATTTTTCTGATTCTTATCCCCACCGAGGACGCTGTGTTTTCACACCTGTCTGTATGTCGCCTGCTTGGTTAGCCCCCCCCCTCTCTCTCTGTTCAGTCTGAACTTATTGTACAGTCTCTGAGCCATTTTAATGGATGCGGTGGCTCCGGTCTTGTGTTTGAAACTGATGGAGGATGTTGTTTTCTGTCCTTTTGTCGGCTGTCTTGAATTAAGAGCGATGGCCCACAAAGATATCCAGACTGACTCTGTTCATGGCAGAGCAGAGTACAGAGGATCCAGACAGAAGCATGAGCAGGTTGGAACACAACGACATTGATAAATACCTGAAGTTTGGCTTGCAACAATCTTTGCTAAGACTGTTCCTTTTTCATCAGAAATGAGTGTTAATCTGCCAGCAAAAGGTACAGATCCAAGGAGGACAGCCCTCACGCCCCTGGCTCTCCTCTCTGACGTTTATGTGTGGTTTTATTGTGGGCTTTGCTTGTTTTTCATACCTCAATGGAGTAAAGCCTGCTCACATAGCAGTCTATTTGCCTGAAGAGCTGTCAGTTTGAACAGAGGGGCCGCCCTGGCAATCACTCCCATTCTGCTCTGTTTGCTTTTGTTTTTGTTCGGGAGATGGCCGAAGATTAGCCTGCACACACACACACACACACACACACACACACACACACACACACACACACACACACACACACACACACACAC
>JAUESF010064392.1:3720-14443 GCA_032274765.1 Malacoctenus tetranemus | reverse complement strand
TGTGTGTGTGTGTGTGTGTGTGTGTGTGTGTGTGTGTGTGTGTGTGTGTGTGTGTGTGTGTGTGTGTGTGTGAGAGCAGCAGAGGGGGGGTGCACGGTGTCCTGACGTCAGTGTCTTTTCTTAGCCGTCCCTCTGTGTCTTTCTTCGCACAAGGACAGCTGCCCGGTGCTGAGGGTGCAGCACCTCCCCCCCCACCACCCCCCTCCACCTCTGTTACCTAACAGGGAGGAGATGCTGCTGGCTCAGGTGCCGTGACACTCCTGGCGTGCATGAGGCGGCGCGAGCACGTGTCGTCGACAGAGAGGCCGCTTTCAACCTGTCCGTCCGAGCCAAGAGAGGAGGGATGTCTGTTGATGGACGAGCCTGCCCCCCCCCCACCCCCACCCCCCTGCCCCCCTGCCACTCAAAACTTCCACTCACCTCCAATTAAAGCCACATTAGACCAAAATGACTCATCTGACCAGATCAGTCCCCGAACCCTTTCATCATCCTGCTGGGGATGATTGTTGCGTATTAGATTGTGGGCGCGTTTGCTGCGTATCCAGGGACGTCGCAGCAATAACACTGATGTCTATTATTGAATCATCCCTCCTGTTTCGCGGGGAGGGGGGAGGGGAGGGGGTGTAATGGGATCTGCGCTCGTGAATGAAATTATTATGAAATTAGAATCATTTTTGCAAAAGGAAACCCCCCTCAGGACCCCCCTCTGTCCTGGAATCGCTCCTTACTGTTGTCAGAAGCCGCTCCTCCTTAAAGGAGTGAAAGATCGTTGAGAGAAACAGTGATTTTTCAATAGCATTAGAATTTTAGGTGTATTTGAGGATGTAACTGTACCGAAAATAGTTTCATTATGCATGTTTTTGATCAGCAACCCGGATGGTGCGTTGCCATGGTAGCATAACCCCCTCCCAAAAGACTGAAACTGGATGTCATTTCATACACAAGTTTATGTCTCTAACTTTTAACATAAAACTTCATTGTGTCATGTTGAGGACAGTCAATTCAGTGTTTTATTTGATACTATATATTTCTGATGTTATTTAGTTTAAAGGTGAAATTATCTGAACATGTTAAATCTTCAGCGACAGCATAACATTTCTGACCTTGCAGAAACGTGATTTCACCCAGTGATAGAAGCTAGCCACCTACAACCAATACAGCTGATCTGGTCGACTCGTGTCAAACAGCAACCGCTGGCGAGCCGAGGATCAACACAGTGTTTACGCGTGTGTGGGGCCGTCACTTCCCCGTTCGTCAAATCGGAGCTGACAGGTTCATTTGCTCTTTCACCCTCTCCGCACAACGACCGGCCCGGGTCTGGGTCGTCCAGTCCTTCCCCCGCGCCTCCCTGCAGTCGTCCGCAGGCCGGCACCTGCACCGACACGTATGTGGGAGCATGCGAAGGGAAGGAAAGGGAAGGGAGGGAGGGGAGGGGAGGGAGCCAGGAGAGGGGGAGACTTTGATGAATAACTGCGGTACTGATGCTGACAGCACACTTCAGTGACACAAGCTCCGTGTGTGTCTGTGTGTGTGTCACCGCTATGCGCCTGTCAGGGTGCGTTCTGTCTTTGTTATCGGAGGTGTTTCGCTGATCTCGGACGTTCAAACACGCCGTTTGTTTTTCGTCTTTGAGGAACGCGATCGCCCCTCCTGACTCCTTCCTCCTCACACCTCCACCGTTCTCCTTTGAAACTTTCACTGCTGAGACAATGAACAATCCTGATTCTATAATCTGATCACCACACCGGCCAGCTTTCCAATCTTTAACCTCCTCCACAGAAGCCACCGTGCTCTCTCTCTCTTCTCTCTCTCTCTCTCTCTCTCTCTCTCTCTCTCTCTCTCTCTCTCTCTCTCTCTCTCTCTCTCTCTCCCCAAGACTGTTTTAAAGTCTCTGGCAGACTTGGACTCATCACGTTACTTCCTGGATGGATGGAGGAATGGGAAGCATCCGGCGCCTCTCCAGCATCACCAGCCAACACAAGCTCCGCGACCACCGCGTCTCCGTGTGCCCGAGGAGCGCTGCCGCCGCCGCCGCCGCCGCAGCCGCAGGAGTGACGACGCGCAGTGAGCACCGTCGTGCCTAGACTTCCCCCCCTTTGACAGCCCGCCTCTCCGTCGCGCACGCGAGCCGCCAGCATCCCGGGAATATCTGGGGGAGGAGGTGGATTTTTTCGCATCTTCAAGGGAGAGGGTGGGGGGGAAACGGCAGGACTCTCCACTTGGACCCCGAACTCCATCTCTCCGCCCTCCGCTCTCCGTCCGTCCGTGCGGCGTCTCCAGCGCTGCCTTTTTACGCAGCACAAAGCGCCGCTGATTTGACTGCATAAAGAAAAAAGGGGGGTAAAAAAAGGGAGAGAAACTCAACAGTTGTTGCCGCTTGTTGTTTGCATGTCGACGTGCATTTTACTACCATGTGGAGGCTACTGCAATCGTGCTGTCGCTGCTGGTGGATTTTCTCTCTCGTGTTGCCAACCTGGGCCGAATGTCATCCTGGTAAGTTTCAGAGCCCCCCTCCAAGTCGATCCAGTGGGGGGTGGGCTCCCCCCCCCCTCACCCCTCATGTTGCTCGTGTCTCTGACGGAATGTGGGGAATTGCCGTGACAAAGTGAGCGAGAACGTCCCATTCGCGACGGTCCTCCTGATATTGGGGGTGAATTTCGCTGCCGTTCGCCGTTTTGACGCGCTGCTGCTCGGGCGCCGGCACGCCGCGCTGGAGAACTGTGTCAGGGGGTGCAAGAAGCGGTTAGTGTGCATCATCTCCGAGCAGCTGCGTGACCTTTTTGTACCCCCCCTCTTCCCCCTCATACCTATTCAAAGCACAACTTTATCCCTCTTCCCTACCGGCGCAACTCTCCCCGAGGCGCGCCACTCGTTTGCGTCTTTTTCGGTGGTCCCTTTTTTTTTCATTTTAACCCTTAAGACGCAGTTCAAATCCAAGGAAGGCGCGTGGCATGATAATTAAAGGTGGAGCAGGCAGAGAGGACCTGACTGGTGTAGTTTAAACCGGCGGATGTGATTTTTTTCCCCCCTTATTACTATTCCTACAAAGGAGAAAAGCGGGGAATATGTGATGCCTTGTCAGCCGGTAGCGCGTACGCCTTGAGCCGTTATCTCACCGCCCGGAGCAAGACAGCAGGACTGTGAAGGAGCTACACGCTCACACACGCACAGACAGTGTGACACACACACACAATTTTTGCAGTTGAGGTTTGGAAATGTGCTCACGCACCTCGTGTCCGTGTTTTGTTCCTTTGACCCGGCATGACAGCGTCTAAACACACTTGGCATGTGAAGGCAGCGTGCTCCCCTTCCTCTAACTGGGCTAATCTTCCACTGTTATGTAACACCACAGAACTATTTCTCACATTCAATGTGTACAGGAGAGGCGTCTTCACCCATCGCGTCCAATGTCTCTGTCAAACCCACATCAAAGCCCGTATTCTGGACTCTTGGGTGTGTTGCATCCAAACCCTCCTCGGGTGATGCTTTGAACACAACATCTTCCTGCTGTTGTGCCCAGTCGCAGAGAGACCTGTAGGACCGAACCACACAAATGAGCCCACCGATCAATAGTGACCTTGACCGGAGTGGTCCCATGGCAGCCTCCCCTCTTCCTCACCGTGGAAGTCGTTCCCACGTCCGTCAGAGGGATTCCCACCAACTGAAGGAGCCGATTTCTCTTGAATCGATCCAGCAGAAAGATCAGCTTGCAAGTGTTCAGGATTGAAACGAACGAATCATAAAGAGGGCTTCAAATTAAAAGCGTGCGAGGCTTCGGATGTTACAGACTATGAGGAGGAAGACAGTGACGGAGCCGTAATGTGGCGACAGAACAACAAGAGACGTCCTCTGTTTGCCAGAGCGACTGATAAGCTTGTAAAGCTTTTAAGGCCACTAAGTGACACATTTCTAACACAAGCTATTACATTGTTTTAAGAGGGCAAACACATTAGCGGCGTCGTGCGAGTGTGTCAGGTGGTTTTCAGTCCGGAAGCTGTACAATCACACACAGACACACACACACGCAGACGCCGCTCGGGGATGGAGCAGCCACATCCAGATCCATTGATTCTGACTGGCAAAATAAAGAAGGGCACGGTGACACCGGGGTCCACCCCAGGAGCTCCTTCCGCGCCGAGCCGCCGTCGCTCCTCCGTTAGAAATCCTCCTCTTTCAGAAGTCCCGCAGTCGTTCGCCAGACGCGACACATTTTTCAGACAGTATTAGCCTACTTTCTCAGCCCGTCTTGTCTCCTCGCTTTCCCCCGGCGTGCCGTGAAACGCGTGTATCGCAGAGCACTATCCACCACTGCCCCTCTGACCAACAGATTCAGCTCCAACAAATCCAAAACCAGTACCCCCACACCCCCCCACACACACCCCTCCAACCCACAAGCCTTCTATTCTCTTTGCCACCTTGTGTTTCTTCTCTTCTTTTTTTCCCCCCTCATGTCGTCGCAGCTCCTCATCTCCTCCATTTTTCATCTGGCATTCCATCTGATCACAAATCTGGAGAGAAATTGAGTCAAGTGAGCCGAGAAGCGAAGGAGAGGGTGCAGACGTGAAAGATGGATGGGTGTGATGGACGGGGGTGGGAGGGGAGAAGGGTGTGTGTGTGTGTGTGTGTGTGTGTGTGTGTGAGGAGGGGGGAAGGAGGGAGGGTGGGGTAAAGGTCAATTTGACATACAGGTTGGGGGGGGGGATTCAAACGTGGAAAGTCGCTATCGCGACAGTTTTCATTCGGCAGTGTGAGTGTGATGCTTTTGTCACGTCAAATCAAAGAGGGCTCCGAACAAGCACGCTCCTCATTTTTTAAGCCGAGACGTCGATGACGCTTTCGAGGCACGACAGACGCTGCGCCGGGCACCCGAAGCCACGGCTCGCGACGGCCGACGGTCCCCCGTCTCTTTCCCGTGCCTGAGCTTGACCTTCTCTTTTCAACCGCTCCCGATCGCACGCTGCTACGCCGCCGGCTCGAAGCGAGCCCGAGGAGGCCCGGGCAAGCCCGGGGGGGGGGACCATGATGGAGGGAGGCGGGAGGAGAAGCGTGCTCGGCTCCCGCTGGGGTATCATCATGTGCGAGGCTCTCGGCGGCGGCGCTACCCCTTCGCCTCCAGCCCACTCCGCTTCTCTATTAATAAGGCTCTTAGTCGGGAGATTGGGCTGGAAACAGTGCGGAGGAGGAGGAGGAAGAGGAGGAGGAGGAGGAGGAGAGGGAGGCAAGATCGGCTTTCTATGAAAACAGAATCTAACCGAAGTAATCCCCCGATGGATCGTATCAGTGAAGAAGGTGCTAAATAAAAGCTGCAGTGAAAAAAATAATCATTATTCGTATTTCTTGAATTGTGGAGATATTTATTTGTAAAAGACAACAAATTTAGAAGCTACTTTAATATGTGGACTCGTTTTTTTTGTTGTAATCTATTGAAAATGTAATTTTTATTTTTCACTCATGTAAATTCATGTATTGAATCAGACGACAGAACTAAAGTAATGCAATGAAGCAAGACTTAACGAGCTCTTCTTTTTCTGTACCGGTCCAGTTTTCTGCGTCAGGAGAAAAAGACATTCATGCATTCACGAGGAAGACGCCTGTGTGTCCTGTGACTACACAAAACACGTCACACTCAACCAAGCAGCTCACATGCAAAAGAGTGCGATACGAGGAGCTCCCCCCCCCCGGCCCGCTCCCGTTCAGGTTCACCCACCGTCCACTCCCCTGACCTGCCGGTAGAATGTTGCCGTAACTTAATTGCTCTGTCAGGTCAGGGAATGACGCCGCTGGCTGAGCTGTCGTGTACCGTCGGATTACAGGCTGACTGTATCCTGACTGTGGGGGCGTTGCAAGGCGTCGGGGAACGAGGGTGCCGGGTCCCCGTCGCGCTCTCTGGATCGTATTGTTCGTTCCCTTTCGGGCCGACGTGGGCGTCTCAGATAATGAAGGACGGCTGCTTGAGCTTTCACAGGAGTGCTGCTGAGGTGATGGTCTGTGATTCATAATGAACAGAAGTCTCGTTAAAGCTTCACAGGTAGAGTTTTGAACGTGGCGACCAGCAAATTTGCCACGACGCGGCGAAATAATCAGCGCGACTGGACGTCACTTCAATTAAACCTCAATCGGAATGAACAGGCCGACGTTGGTTTGAAACCAACTGCCGCTGCCTTCAACAGTTCTTTCAGCGATTCAAAGTGTATTTCTCCTTCAGATGGGAACTCTTCAGAAAACTGCTAAACTCATAAGTAAAAAAGCAAAGTGGGTTTCATGTGCAGTCCGCTATGTGTGTAACATCAGTGTTATCATCGTCTGCCAAAAGTTCAGTGTCTTGTGTTTATTTTGACTCACAATTGTTTTTGACTGACGAATAACAGTTTTGAGATCAAAAGGTCGAAAGCTGGCAATGCAGTTTTCAAGTCTAATGATTCAATTACTTGAATTACTGAATGTTTTAATATTCGAACGCTGCGCTTGCGATCTGAATTTATTTATGTCTTCGAACGCAGCAGCTATCGTTGAATAACGCTGTAATACGTATGCCGGGCCTGTAGGTGGCACACATGCACAGCGCTGCTCTGCTCACAGCAGAGAAACCACAGAGAGGAAGTGGAAGTTTAAGTCATCAATATAAAACAAGGATGCTGAGTAAATGTTGAGTAAACGTGTATTTGGGTGAAATCGGCTGTAAGACGTCTGAAAGTGAAAACAAAGCAGATGTAGTTGACATATTTAGCGCTAGCCATGCTAGCTCCATGTGCAGAGACAGCGGATGGACGAGTCTTAAATGACAGTGGATGGACGAGTATCAAATGGATTTGTCCACAAGACACAAATGGTTTGAATTTAGTCTCCATTTAAAATTGATGATAAACATTCGAATATGATTGGGATACCGACAAAACTGGCAGTGCTCCATTGGATTGCTAGTTAGTCAGAGCACCGTCACTGTCAGCGCTTCGTTTGCAACAATCTCGTAAACTACAGAAAGCTCCCAAAAACAGTTTCAACCAAGCGACTGTTGAAACCCACGTTAACGCGAGGTCTCAGGACTCTGATGAGAGACGGCAAAGCTCCTGCCATCAGCTCTGCGTCTGTAGTTATCACAGACGGATTTTGGACACATGCAGAAAGGGTTTCAATCAAGCAACCAGTGACTCTTCCACCAATCAGACTGTAGCGTTGGGTGTTTACAGCCATTTACTAGCTGCTGCGCTTTCCCGTCCAAGGTCTCGATCTGCAGGGCGTTCAACAGAACTATCACGGTGCTTGTTGTTCTCAGTCGTTCACGTGCACAAAGAGAAAGTTGTGCGTCACTAATGTAAACTGTGAAGCGTCGGGCTCCTGTGCTGCTGCACGGAGTGCGCAGCGGCACAGTCTTCCCGGCCAGTCGATGGCGGTGGCGCTCGCAGCCTCGTCCCGACGGCCGGAGCGCCGATGTCGATTGTTGTCCCTGGCAGAGGGTGCTGCGTGTCGTCTATTCCGGGCTTCACTCTCATCCTGTCAAACCCGCGGTGATTTAGCACCGAGTTTGTGCTGTGTAGTCGAGTTCCCTGCCAGCCTCCCCCCTTTCCACCCACCCCCCACCTCCCCTCTTCCCCCGGGTGGCCCACAACATCATAATGGCCAGTTTGCAACCACCCAAACATCTGTTTTTCCCTTTTTTTCTCTCTCGATCCCTCTCTCTGTCTCCCTCTCTCTCTTTCCTCGCGTTGGAAAGGAGCGAGCATCACCACGGGGCGCCCGCCAGATGACACGGGGCATCACTTTTCCTCCAGCCCACCTCTCCCTATCTGCGGCGTTGCGGTGTCAGCGCCGAGGCGTCGCGGCGCTGTCACGGAGCCGCACTTCAGCCGCCGGGGGTTAACCAAACACATGAGGGATGGAGGGGGGGGGGGATAAGGAAGGAGACAGAAGGGACGGGGGGGGAAGAAAGAGATGTTCGGCCTTCAGTCCGTCGCTTTGCGCTCGGGAAAAAATGAATGGGCCCTGTCGCTCCCGGCTGGGAGGGAAAACAGAACAGTCATTGTAATCTCACAACAAGCGCCTGAGCTAGCACATCTTTTCACCACCACACACACACACACACACACACACACACACACACACACACACACACACACACGGCGCCTTTCACTTATCTGTGTCTCTTTTCAACCGCAATTTACCTTCCTTTTGTCTGCTGTGTACACAGAAAACATGCTATTAACTGCCCAGTGTGGTTGGTAGCGTTTTATGAAGCATCCTGCTTTGCCGCCCAACACAGTGCAGGTGTAAAAACAAACCAACATCCGCAAAGTTTCACTGACATTTTAATACGTCCGAAAAACAGCCAAAGTCTCTTCAACTGCAAATGTGGCAAAAAAACAAATAACTGTTTTATTTTCTAATTTTGATGGATACTGTTTGACCATGATTAGATCTAACATGTAAAAAAAAACAGTGAAGCTCACGCTGTTTCATTTGTATATAAATTTCTGTTGAACCCAACAACTTGTTTAAATATAAACAAATTTAAATATAAATTAACTGTGTTTTTTTTCTTTGCCAAGATGATTCTGCAGAAACATTCATGTACATGTGCATGTTCAGGTTCAGCTCATTCAGAATTTTACAGTAATTCCACGAGAAGTCATATTTTATAATCCAGTTGTCCAAAATGATGGAATAAATATGGACGGTTCATTTTGAGCAAGTTGTTCGGCTGTGTTTAATGCAGTGGCTGCACTGTTGCATCTATGTTATCCTCACACATGAATAAACCTACAAACAGCTGTTAGATAGAACACCTCTTATATCTCACTGGTTCCCACTTTACTGTGAGTGGTGGGAACTTGATTTGTTGAAATGAAAAAAAAGCTTCTAATCACAATCAATTGCACACCTTTCAATAACTAACTGAATAAAATTTCAAAATAAAGGGATCAACTGGGTGTAAGGAGGGCAATGTTATTGTTGTTATTGGGCTATGTTATTTTGTAAACCACAAAAAAATGAAGCGTAAATCAGCATTTGCATATGTTCATTTTCTAAATTTTGGAAGCAGTTGTGTGGAAGGAAGGAAGGAAGGAAGGAAGGAAGGGAAGACCGCTGCTTGTTCGGCTCTGATGACTCACGTTGCTCAGTGGCGACACATCTGGGGCGTCGGTGTCATTGCAGCTGAAAGGAACTCGGGTATAAAAACAGTACCTGATTTGAATAAAATAAAAACAAAACAAAACCAATAAAGTGCGATTGAATATTCAATAATTTTGTTGTGCATTTGTTTTTTATAACTGACACTAACCCAATGCTCTTGTTTTGATAGAAAACAGTGATCAGTTACATGCGCGCGCTTCTGTCTGATTTCCATAACAGCTGATACTGGTGGGCTGCAGATAAGAACGTGCAGCGACTGACGCCAACAGTCAGCTGAAGTTTTCAGCGTGCACGTTGCCCCCCCTCCTGCCTCCCGTAATAACCATGGACGGAGCGGTGGGCACGAGTGGCTTGGTAAATTATTCAAAGCCGGGCCTCAGTGTCGCCAGCCTTTTTTCGATGATAGCGATGATATGTGTGCGTTTGTGCGTGTGTTTTGGGGGTGAGGTGAGGGTGCAGGGGGTGGGGTGGGGGGTGCTTGACATTTGAGGATCAGGATTGGATATGCTCCGCGGCCCCTTGGTCGCCAACATTATCATCATCATCATCTCGGGCCCGCTCGCCTTGGCTATTATCTGGCTTCTGCCGCGACCAGGAGAACAGCGGCGCGTCGGCTCGCGGGTCACTTTATCAGTCAGCGCGGGGGCCCTGTCACCGCCACCCTCGGCTTTCCTTAATAGATTGATTAAAAGATAGCACGCTGTGTTTGTGTGCGCATAACAGAGGATGCGGTGGGGTGGGGGTGGGGGGGTGGGTGGCAGTTATCCATGTCGGATACCGCCTCGGTCGCTGTCGCCTTGTCATTAGAGGGTTGGCTGCTTGAGAGCGAGAGGCAGCGCGGGCAGATAAATGGAGGGAGAACGGGAACACGTCCTTTTCTGTTTTGGCATTGATTTTTCTTCTTCTTCTTCTTCTTCTTCTTCTTCTTCTCAGAGCAGGAAATGATGCTGTTTTGTTGCACAAATGGGGAAACTAAAGATAAATAGGTCCGATAATGATAACAATAGTAATGACGATATTAAGCGCGAAGGAGCTAATGATATCTCCAGAATAAGACGAGCGGAGCCGAGCGTGGCGCGTCGCCGCTTTTGTTTTGTTTTGTTTTTTTTCTTTCTTCGATACGCGTTTCTGCTCGGCTGAGCGTGCCCGTTAGCTTTTTTTTTAATCTGTTTCCCCATCAGCTTGTCCTTTTTTTTCTCTCTCTCGCTTCTTCTCCCTCCTCCTCCTCCTCCCTTCTTTCATTTGCAACCCCAAGAGCTCATGGCCTTGTTGTGTCGCTCGGAAACGGAGAACTCCAGGAAAGATGGAGCTGTCGGAGCTGTTGTAGCCTGTCGCCAGGCCCTGTTGCTCTTAGATTAAATGGACTACTGGGGCTCCTTAGCACAACATCAACAACTTTTTTTTCTTTTTTTTTTTACCCCCCCTCCACTCGTTTCTCTTCCGCCTGTTCCCTATCATTGTTTTAATGGAGTCTGCTGGTGCGGCGAGGAATGTTTCTGTTTTTTTTTTTGCTTTTTCGATGACAGATCCCCGCACCACCTGATTACCGGCTCGGCGTGGGCCCGCGGGGGGGGGGGGGGGGGGGGGGCGGCCC
>JAUESF010064254.1:4126-14459 GCA_032274765.1 Malacoctenus tetranemus | reverse complement strand
TCTCTCTCTCTCTCTCTCTCTCTCTCTCTCTCTCTCTCCCTCTCTCTCTCTCTCTCTCTCTCTCTCTCTCTCTCTCCGTCCTCCCTCCTCTACATCATCGCCGGCCCTCCCCGCCCCGCAGTAACCCCGGAGATGGACTGGAGCAGCTCTCCAGGCATCTCGGCTCCATCCGCTCACCCTCCGCCCGACCCCCCAGACCCCTCCCGCCCACCCCCTCCGTCGCGCCCCTGCGCGCGACCCCCGCCCGGCGACCTCCCCCAGCAGGCCCGGCCCTCCGCCTACGCCTATGCGCGGCCGGCCTTCATGCGTGCTCACCCCCCCGCCCTACCCCGAATCTTCCAGCCCAGTGCCGGATCAGGTAACCCGACTGTCCCCGCGGGACGTCCTCGTCCTCCGCGCTGCCGTCCAGGCTTTTCAAAATAAAAGCATCAGGCGACAACGGCATCAAAATAGAGCCTGAGGAGCACGATTGGACTCCAAAATGCAACAGCTCGTCCTCTTTTCGAGACTTGGGGCACGTTCCGATTCTCTTCCTTAATGCTCAAACCTCAATCCTTAAAAACGCGCGCTCCCGCGACGACCAAGTGCTGTCCCGATTCCTTGGAAGGGTAAATTAAGGGACGAGTTTGAGGAACAAAATGGCCGTTTCCTTCCTTAAAACTGAGGTGCTCCGATACCTACCCAGAATGCATTGGGTTTTACAGTTAATAAACATGACAGCGAGCTACAAATGTACATTTCTTTGTTAATGGAGATCTAAATATGAGGAAAAACATGGGGCCTTGCTCTTGCTCATCCCACAAATGCATCTCCCAGACAGCTTTGTATTTCTACTGACACTCACACCATGTTTCTCCGCCTGTCGTTTTGCTCCACCCGTCCCCCTCCCGCTCCCTCCTTCCTCCCTTCTCTGCTGCTCCGCCGACGCCGTTTCCAGCCCCCCGACGGCCACACAGCTTCCACTGCGACTCCCTCCCAGCCGGGGGCTCGGAGGCTTTCGCCCCCCCCGCCCCTCACAGAGCCCTGTCCACCTCCACCCTGTCCGCCTCCGAGCCCCCCCTCCACCTCTCCTCCTTCCCCGCTGTGTCTCCTTCAGGTCTGTTCTGACTTCTTCGTTTGTCTCATCTATAAAGAGTGAGATCTTTCACAGACGTCCTTCTTCTTCTGTCCCCCCCCGTTCCTCTCCCTCTTAAAGGTCCTCCGCACACCCAGAATCTCGCCTCCTTCCCTTCCAGCCTTTCCTCCGCCTCTTCCACTCCCCTCGCCCTTTTGCCGACCGCGCCTCCTCTGCCTCCTCCTCCCAAGCACCCCAAAGCTTGCCCCACCCTAGGGGAGTCCCTCACCAGACCCACCAGCCTGCCGTCCGCCCCCGCCACAGGTAACGGGCCAGCCTGTGCAGAGTGCGGCGACCCTCCCCCTCCCCTCCCCCCCTGGCCTCACTTCCTCTATCCTCTTTCCAGCTTCCTGGCAGACCGAATGGAGACCCCCTCCGTCTCAGGCCCCCCTCGCCCAGCCCGCCCTCTCCCCTAAGTTCCTGCACCCCTCTGCCGGCGACCCCCCCACGCAGCACCCAGTGCTGCGCAAAAAGCAGAAGATAGAGACGCCACGTAATGACTGCCAGAGCTTCCCGGGCCTGAATCTCGCATCATTTGTTTTTTTTTCTCAAACTAACCAAACATTCTGACTCACTTCCTGTCTTTTCACCTTTCTCTTTCACTCCCCCTCCTCCCCCCACCCCTTTTTCTTCTCCAGCCACTTCGGTCCCTCTTTCTATCGCCCCGGAGGGTCACCGGTCCGTCCCTGCTCAGGGGCCTGCAGAGCCCCTCTCTCCTCCCACAACTGCTCCTCCCACATTCTTTGGGGCCGCCCCTCTTCCTCTTCCTTCTCCTCCTCCTCTCATGTCTCAGTCTGCTGTTGTTTCCGCCAATGTGCAGGATGCAGGTACTGAATATGAAAATGAGCGGGGGGGTCAAGCCTCCGATTTGATATCCAAATGCGCTCCGTTCGAAGCGTGACTCGCATTGGAGAGGCTTAGCTTAAAAGGAGCTGTGGCTTGAACCTTTTCTTTGTGCTCTCGCCGCAGAGTTCAGGAGGCAGCTGAGCACTCTGAGCGAAGAGGACAACCAGAGTCCCACATCTCCAAGTGAGCACTTACCGCAGGCTTTTTTGGCTGCAGTAGAAATGAAATGACACCCCCTCCACCGCGGCTGACGCCAAACCGTGTGTTTTCGCCGCAGCGTCCGACTCCGGCCACCAGAGGGTCGCCGCGTTTGGCTACGAAGCGGTCGGGACGCCGTCCGGGTGAGTTTTTTTTACAGAGTCAGTGGCTCGCTCTCTGTTCCCTAACGCCCGCAGGGTGCAGGTAAAGCACCCGTAACACCCACTTGTGTGAGTGCTGGCCAAAACTGTCTCAATGTTTTTGTTGGACGTGTCGGAAAAAAAAACATTTTCTAAGCTCGAGCTTGTCCTGGAGTGGTGTCGTCTAACAGTGAAGTTGGCCTAATTACTTGACTTGCTAATAAAGACTTGTGTCATCTGCAAAGAAACACATGAAGGCCTGAGGGCGTTTTCCGAGCCCTTGGAAGCAAAGGTGTTGTTGTTGACGTGTTTCAGGATTGTCATACGTACAAAACAAGTTGATCTGATTCGTGTTGATGCACCAAGTTGCCCCCCCCCAGCAGCAGAGTTGCATGTTTTCCTCGTCTCCGGTGACACATTCGTGGATTGTGATTCATGACGTTTGGTTGTGCAGTGCTGCGTTGCCAGGTCTGTCCCCGACGGCTCGGTCGAAAAAACCCCCCGCGAGGAAGTTGCCCGGTAACCCTGTTCTCTGCATCTGTTTGTCCCTCAGACCCCAAAGCGTGGCCTCACTTCCGGCCCGTAGTCCCGGAACGACTTTAGCCCCAAAGCAAAAACCTATCGAGTCGCCCAAAACGCAGACGGATCGGACCGATGTCGCGCCGACAAGGACGCGCGTCGGCGTCGAGCCCAAGAAACATCCCCGCGCTCTCGCGCCCGGGCTCGGTCCCGACTTTAACGAGCCAGCGTCCACGTCAGTGACGGAGGTACCGGCCGTTGAATCGGGAAAGCCTGCGGCTAGACCCCCCAAAGTGAAACCCCGTCCACCTGCCAACTCACAGCCCCACCAGGGGCCTTCGTTGCACTTGCCTCAGGTGGCTGTGCACAAAAAAACTGCCAAAGGGCGGAAAAGAGTTGCCAAAGAAGCCATAACTGTGGCGACGGGGTAAGTGTCAAAAAGCAGTCCTCCCGTGTTGAATCCTCAATGTGTTCAAGTCCTTCAGGCTGTGTGTGACTTCCTTAAACGTCTCAGACTTTTATTGTGACATCAATCTTTGGTGTCTCCCCCTCAGAAATGACAGTACGGCTGCTCCGTGTCTCGGGGAGACCAGTTCTGCTCTTGCAATGACGAGTACCAAACCAAAGTCTGGACGACAGCCAATAGAAACAAAGCAGGAAGGAAGTGACGTTGCAAGCTTCGATCCAGTTGCTCTTGGGTCAGTTACGGATCAGAAAATCACCAGGAAGCAAGAGACGACACCAAAAAGATCAGCTGCCGTCACCGAAGAAAGCTGCGTGTATGTGTCCAAGATGGAAGTCGGTCCGTTGAGCCCGAGAGTAAACCCCGCGTCCCATTTACCGTTCACGTACCACACCGAAACTCCAACCGAAGTAATGGCAACCACACCCAGCATGACGGAGTCACTCTCGTGCTGCCCACAATATTCCAGGACTCCCGGCATGCCGTGCCTCCGCCACTCGCCAGCGAAAGACTGGCCGGACAGCCGGAGCTCTTTGTTCCAAAGGCGACCCGGCAGGACGCCACCCTCCCTTCTGGACCAGATCAGTCGATTCTATGACGAGATCACGGGAAGCGCCATGATCTCCATCGCGTCGACCTTGCCCAGATCGAAGCGGGCTCCCGGCTTCGCGTCCAGTCTGAAGCCAAACATCGTCCACCTTTTACCGACGTGTCCCGAAACGTGCCGGATTCCAGATTTCCCATCAGCCGCACCAGAAAGCGAAGGAGAAACCGTTTGGGACACGTGCCCATTGTGGATCAAACCGCCGCAGACAAAGCAAGCACCGTTGTTACCCGCGTCCTGCGACGCGTGTCCCTCACAGGCGATGGTGGACATGTTGCCGACATGTCCCGGAAAGGCCAGAGTCCCGGGGTTCCCTTCTGCCCCACTCCCCGACCCTCCGACGAGTCTTTTACTTACATGCCCCAAACAAACGCCAATCGAAGGTATGCCTTGTCAGAGTCTCGTGGTCTGGAATAATAGCTGGCACACTTTGCGCGAGCTCATCCTGGATCGACCGTTTTGCAACCGTCCTACTTTAATCCAAGGAAGTTCAAAAGAAAACAGAGAGTGTGACAAAGCGATGGTAAATATGTTATCGTCTTGTCCTCGGATGTCAGCCATTCCCGGGTTTCCTTTCGCGCCACTCGACGAGCCTCACATGGCTTGCGTTCCATTCAGATCGCCGCCTGAGCCTCCAACGGTGGATGTCTCGTTTACTTGTCCTAGAGAAACCACGGTCATCGTTTTGCCTTCGAAGGAGCCGCCCCCGAGCGACGGAAAGGGCTCGGTCATGCCGGGAACGGCCGAAAGGGAGACGCCGATCGAGGGAAGCTTCCAAACAGCAGCTCGTCCGAACGAAAGCGAAACGGCAGCGGCGCCCTCGTGCCCTTCAGGGTCGAGTCTTGCCGGGACAGGACCCCAGGAACCAAAGCTGAGCATGGTTAGCCTCGCGGACCACTCTCCGAAACGGCCCCAAATCCCTGGCATGCCGTCCCACTCCGACGCCAATCCAACGACCAAAGATTGGGACGTTTTGATGAGATCGACCGATATCCCAGAGAAGAGAAGTAAACAGGCTTATATAGCGAAGTGGGTACCAACAGACGCGGAATCCATTAGATACATGGTTAACATGTTACTGAGCTGCCCTCACAACGCCCACATCTTTGGTCTGCCCTCTGCTCCTCGACATAATCCCACTATGATCAATTTAACCCACTCCTGCCCCAGAAACAGTGGAATCCCCGGACTGCCTTCAAAGAGCGGCGCAAACGTTGGGTCGTTTGGTCCCGAGCAGTGGTTTTTTAGCAGTTTGGAGGTTCCAGCGAAGAAGAGGGACGTTCACATGGTCAATGCCGATTCGTCCTTTGATAGTGAAGTCTCAAAGCACATGTGGGAGCTGCTGCCCTCTTGCCCCGAACACGCCAACGCGGATGGGTTCCCGTCTGCCGTGCTGGTGACGATAGCAGACCGTCAAACCATGGTGAGTTCGCTGCCCAGTTGTTTGAAGCAATCTCGGGTTCCTGGAATGCCCCTCAAAGGCAACACCACGCCGCAATCGGAATGGCTGACGGAAAGAAGACCACTGCTATTCCCCTGGGAGAGATCCGCTCTCATGGTGCGTTTGGAAGACGTCGGTTTTCTCTACATTGACCGCGACGCGATAAGCAACATGTTTTCCTTATTGCGCTCTTGCCCGCGGACAACCGCTCTACCGGGCTTCCCCTCGGTGCCTCGTCGAGCGTCGGGAGACGCACCAAATGCGACGCATGTGACTTGTCCGAGACGTTCCGGAGTTTGCGGGTCAGCCTCGAAAGTCCACAGCGAGTCTGGCGGAGAGGAACGGTCGTGGAAATCGGAAAAATCGACGCGTGCGAGCGAGCTACCCTCCGGAGAAAAAGCTGGCGTCAAAATCATGGTTTCGATGTTGCCCCCGTGTCCGAGACGGTCTAGCGTTCCCGGAATCCCATCAAAGGCGGAAAAGAGATCGCCGGAGCCGTCCACCGACGAAGCCCCCGACATGTTCGAGTCCTCATCGGCCATCCCAAACGTTCAAGGCCTGCCTACCGCAAAAGATTCTGATGGCTGGCCGGATGTGGTTGGGGGTGCGATTTGGAAGCCCTCGTCCAATAAAGGGTCCGTAGTTCCATGCCGGGACTTCACGGATCGAGAAATGCTACATGCGGACACGCAAATAATGCTGAGCATGCTTCCGTCGTGTCCCCAGCAAGCCCAGAGTCCCGGATTTCCATCTGCTCCGAGACAGCGAGCTGTCGATGCCACCATAGACGTCGATCAACGCATGGTACGGATGGTGACGTGTTGCCCAAATAAGTCTGGAATCGTCGGTTTCCCCTCCAGAGGCTCGACCTCTTGTCACTCTGAAGTCAGTTGGCCAGTGGCGATCCAACAAACGCAACAATTAATCCCCATGTCCCCAAGAACGAAAAAGCTCCTCGCGTCTTCCAAGTATTTACGTCCAATCGCTGGTCTGAGTTCCGGCCCGACGTCAGAGGGCGACGGGCTCCCAAACATGGCGAACCTTGTGCCGTCGTGTCCCAAGAAAGCGTCCGTTTTGGGGCTGCCGTCGACGCGCGAGCACCCCTCGGGGCGGGGGTGGCCGGTCCGGGCGCCGCCTTCAGGGCGCGGGCAAGGAGATGGATGGTTTCGCCGGGGTTCGGACGGAGAAGCGCAAAGAGAGGGGGCCAGCGTTCGCAACTCACCATTACCCAGTTCAGACCCCGAGCCCACGTTTAGATCCGGGTCCCCAGAGACGCAGACGTCTAAAAACGCAGAGCGCGTTCGGACGCCGACGGACGGAGACGGCCTTTTAGCGAAAGGGTGAGTGGGCTCGGAGGGTGAAAAGTCGTCGTCTTCGATGTCGATCAGTCAAAAAAAAACGTGCCTTTTGTGACCCTGTTTTGCAGAAACGTACATTGTGGGATGTGGCACTCCCTCCCAGATTTGCCACTGTTGTTGTTTGCTAAAAAGAGGTGGGTCGCCTTGATTTGCACCGTCACGCACTTGCATTTTGGTGCCGACTCACGAGTGTTGTCAGATGAAGCTTCGATCGTTCGTGTTTACCACTTTATGTGGGTGAAAGCAGGTGCTGTAAAGAAGACGGCAGGCATGCGGAATAGAGTCTGTTGCTTGGTTTATTCATTGAGCCTTTTCTTTCAACTCCTTTTAACATTGTGAAGTGATTCTAACACGGACTAAAGGGACTTGGTGTTGATTGGATTTTGCCTGCATGGCAGAAAATGATGCGTTCACTGCATTTTGGTGCTTTGATGCATGTGTTGAAGGCAAAATCTGATGAAGATATCATGTTTGCAAAGTGTTTTTGTGTATTCTCTGGACGTATAAGTATATAAGTCAGTTATATTCTTGCTGATATTGTAAATACCCAGCATCAGGTATTGATTAAACTCATCGGAAATACTGAAAATAGCTGGAAGCAACACATGTAGCTTCACCGTGTTGTTAACGTTTTGAATATAGAACATAAACTGCAGGTGTTTCTATGACGACCCAAAAAAAAGTGCTGTTCGCCAATTATCTCGATCAGTTTTTTTTGGAGAGGACATGTTGACTGAGACTCTCTGTTTACCTCCTCTTCAGAGATGAGGACGCAGCAGAGCTCCAGTCCCACACAGATGTGTCACAGACACGCCCTCCCACCGTACAGTGGGAGGAGCTACCGAGAGCGACTTGGCGAGAGAGCAGCTCGGCTGACGCGTCCGTAGAATGGGAGGAGCTGCCAAAGGCGTCGAGAGATAGAAAAGAGGAAGAGTTGGGTGGTGCTCTCCCGTTGTTCCCTGAAGCCGAATTGAATAGAAAGTCAGAGGAAGAAGTGGTGGACCTGTTCCGCATGTCCCCGCTCCTCAGCGGCTCGTTCGACGTCCCTCTCACTGAGTTAGAATCCCCCCTGGAGAGGGGGTCTCCTTGGGAACCGTTAGAGGTCACCGAGGAGGGCACGACCACCGACTTAGGAGACGATCCTCGAACCTACCGCATGGAGCCCGAAGCTGAAAACAGCCAGCTCGCTCTTTTAGGGACTTGCTGCCGGAGAACCAACATTGCTGGCATGCCGTCCAAACTTCCTGTAACTGAAGAAGGGGACTGGCTCTTACGTCCAAAGCTGATTTGCGAGAAGCAGATACAGATTAAGAAGGAAGTCGTTTTATGTCAGTCAGGTGAAAGCAATCAGGAAATGGTTTTAATCGCGCCGTGTTGTCCCAGGAAGGCAACCAATCAGGGCTTTCCATCACTGCAGGAGCAAAGTTTGCACCCTCACCAACCAAACGTGGTGGGATCGAACCCCTGTCGCTCAGCTGCGCGTACAAAGAACCCGACGGGAGCGCTGGTTCAGTCCTGCCCGATGGAGTCGCGCATCGCCGGCGTCCCGTCGATCAAGAGCGCTCCCGGCAAAAGCTGGACGATCGCCCACCGGCCTCTGTGGAAGCGACCAATCAAAGAGAAGCCCGCGTTTCGACCGAGAAGTGTCCAAGACATGGAGGGCATCGTCTCGCTCGCGCCGAGCTGCCCGAGGAGCTCGGCCATTTTCGGCGTCCCCTCGGTCCCGAGAGCTAGAAAAAAGGAACATCGCTGCTCAGATATCGTCGCCCTTCTTCCTCTGTGTCCCGTCGACTCCCCCATACCTGGAGTTGCCTCCGTCGGTGGCCATTTTGAGAAACAGTGGCCTTTTCTTATGGATCCACCGACGCACAGGACACTACATGAGCTCCGATTCGGCATCGACCACGCTCTGGTTGTCATTGGGAACCCGAACGACATGCTGCTCCTGGTCCCCACGTGCCCGAGAAAAGCAGGAAGTCCGGGCTTCCCGTCGGTGTCGCGTTACAACATGCAAAGTCTGATCCATGTTTGCCCCGACGCGGCTGCAGCTCCAGGATTAGCTTCCATCCAAGGGGCCTCGAAGTGGCCTTGGCTGTTTGACTCGCGTGGTTTGCGCGCTAATCCTCCAAAGAGGGAAGCGTTGATGGTGGACGGTCCGACTCAGAGCGAGGGAGAAGCGATGATCGCCATGGCGTCGTCTTGCCCGGAAGCGGCCGCGACCCCCGGCTTCCCGTCGGCGCCTAAACCTCGGCCCCGCCTGGACATGACAAGCCTGCTGCCGAGCTGCCCGGACGCTTCCGCCGTCGAAGGCTTCGCGTCTCTGACGGCCGTCGCGAGCGTGGCGTGGCCGAGCGACGCGGGACCGTTCCTTCGGAAACCCGCGAAGAAGAAGGAGGACGCGACCGCGCTTCTGTCTGCGCGGCCGGAGTTCGTCGGGGAGCAAACGGTCGCGATGGCTCCGTCGTGCCCGCGCGCGGCTCGGGTCCCCGGCTTTCCCAGCGTCCCGCTGGCGCGTCCGACGGAGGACGCGCCGATAAGAGTGACGGGCTGGGAGGTCCTGGAGGCCGAGGGAACAGTTGCAGAAGAAGAAGAAGAGGGCGCCGTTGTCTCCGCGGAAGCCGAAGAGACGTCCGGCTTAGTGCAGGCCATCGTGGGCGTGTTCCACAAGGGGTAAGTCCGACGCTGAGATAGGAATAGCATGCGACAGAGTGTGGACGAGACAGCAGTCGCATGGTTGTGAACGTCACTCATTCGCTCCATTATCCATCCGTCTCTCACAGTTATGAAACAGTAGCGTCTATTTTGGGGCCGTCGAACGCGGCTCACCTCCAGGTAGACCAAAGCGACCAAGCAGGGGCCCCCTCAGATGACCCCCTCGTTGCAGGTAGTGCAACTCCCATAGAGGAGACAGCGGAGCAGCGCGGCGTCACGTACTCACCGGTCATCGAGCCCTACATGTGCGACTTGGCGACGCTGACCGACGACGACGATGACGACGACGGCTTCCTGGCGCGCATGAAGAAGTGGCCGCCTCTGACTGAGGCCGACATCACTGAAATATCGAAGGAGGATGACGAGCAGGAGGAAGAGCGAGAGGCCTCTCTGGACGGGAGTCGCGCGCAGGAGGAGTTGCTCACGGGGCGCCTGACGGAGGCGCGACAGGAGGACGTCGCAGCAGCTTCTTCACAGCTCGAAGGAGGGTGAGTGCTGGGAGGGGAGAGCGCAGCTGCACGGCGTGGCGATTCGGAGGTCTGTTCCGATTGTCGTCCTTAATCCTCAGTCCTCAACCTTCTTCCTTAAAAACACGCGCGCTCCCGCCACGACCAGGCGCTGTCCCGGGAACGAGTTCGACGAACAAAACGGGCCGTTTCGTTCCTTAAACCTGAGGGAGGCCTCCGCTACCTTCCTTAAAAGTAAGGAGTACCCAGAATGCATTGTGGTTTTGCGAGCTGAATGGAGATATCAATCTTCTTCTGACTTGAGAGACCGAACGCCGCTTTGGCGTCACGCTGTATCGAGGAAGCATCTGCATGAAGGAGTGTCCCATTTCTCGCCGTTTTGAGGGTTAAGGACTGAGGAAGACAATTGGAATTGGGCCTTAAAGCGTGGCTGAAGACGACATGCATGGTGCGTTTCAGGTGTGGGGAAAA
>JAUESF010064189.1:0-14466 GCA_032274765.1 Malacoctenus tetranemus | reverse complement strand
AGATAGATAGATAGATAGATACATACATACATACATACATACATACATACATACATACATACATACATACATACATAGGAGCAAGTTGAGTTGCTTGAAGGTTTGATGACACATTCTGAGTCCAAGCCACAGATAGTTCCTAATGCCTGTGGTCACTATCTGACCTCGACTTTGGAGACTAATGCTGTTTTTCCATTGCACAAATGTCAAGCACAACTTGACTCTACTCCAGTTGATGACTCGGTTTATATCTGCGTTTATTGTAATTGCACACGTCCTCAATGTGGGTGGACTTCTGAAAACGAGGTAACCTGAAACCCACATGATATCATCTGTTGTGTGTCACAAATTGAGGGCACTGAGGCAACGGTAAATATCTGCTCGCATCAACCTCAGACTTGACAACACAAGAGGTAGTGAACTTTACTAGTTGCACCCAATGTCAAGCTGTGACTGCGGACTGTGAGCTTACCGTTGCATTATCGGTCGAAAGCCAGAACAGCTCCTCTACATCCAGCTCCATTTCGCCACGAAAGATGTTGTATCTCCCCTTCTTCTGAAACTGCCTGCCAGGACCGTCTTTTTCCCACAGGACCAAATCGTAGCCATTCACGAAATCGCCGTTGTCATCAAAGAAGTATTTTTGGTTCTCAAACTCAAAGGTGACTTTTTTCAGTTCCTTCAGGAGCTGCAATGGAAAGAGCAAAAATGATCAATAAAAGCTGTCTATTGTCTGCGAGAGATACATCGTCACTCCGCAGGGGTGTGGGAGGGGATTAACTTTACATGTCCCCTCACACATCAGTTCCTGAACTGAAAGTAGGTATCTTGTTTTATAAAAGATGACATAACTCCTCACCTTCCAAGGCGGAAAGTCAATTTCTCCAGTGCATGCGGAATTGTTGCACCCCAGAAGTTTTTGCAGAGCATTCGCCACAGCCCACACAGCCACCCGGTGCATGTAGGATTCACTCGTGTCAGTCGTCTTGATCAGGAAGTCATCGTTTTGTTCCTGGGGATCGGTGAAATTACAAGGGTTGTCCATCTCAGATCGAAGGGAGTCGGTGCAGTTGGCTGATGGGTCACTGGACAAACAGTGAGCAGAGCAGTTGAATCTCAAGTTCTTATATTCCTCGATGAAGTGGTTGTATCCCCCTTGAGGTACAGTGAGATTCGTGAGGTAGTCATCGAAGGCCTTGCTCCTGGAGGACGCAAAACTAAAGCCCAGAATGTCCCCGACCTGGTTGATGCCATCCATCTGTGCCAGAGACGAACTCCGGGACCAGGCATCACTTGATATCCACACCCTGGATGTGCCCGTTTTGAGCATTTCCCTGAAGAGGAGCTGCACCAGCTCGGGCTTAAGGATGAGAAGGACGACCTTGGCGTCGGAGGAGCGTATTGTCTCTGCAACCTGCCCGACGCGTCTGTCGCTATGCGAGTGGTCCAGGTAGTGATGCATCTTCTCCTGGAAGGCCAAGCAAACGGTGTTCTCCTCTGCGTTGCCAACGAAGCTCTGAAATGCTGCCTTGCCATAGTCGTCGTCTGCGTACACCACCCCAACCCAGTTCCAGCCAAAGTAGTTCATCAGCTTAGCGATTGCTTTGGTCTGGTGCCGGTCACTGGGCACGGTGCGGAGAGATGACGGGTGACTGATCTTGTCACTCAGTTCCGGTGAAGTCGATGTGCTGCTGAGCTGATGAGAAAAAACCCCCATCAGATCAGACAAAAGAACATGAGCTAGAAGATACTACACTAAAAGCTAGTTTTAGCATCAAATTCAAATGGCACGTAATTGAATTTATTTCACATTTAAGCTATACTTCACAAAGCAACAGAAATAGCTACATGAGTTACAAGCTTCCAACATCACCAAGGAAGTGTGAGGCCAATCTTACCTGCCTTTTATATTGGACAGTCTTTCATTACTACCAGCACAACATAATATGTCCATTTCTACTCACTCTAAACAAAGTACAGTAAATGCTCCTGCATGTAGCATGTTTGGGATCAAGCACATAAGCTCTGCCCACACAGATGTATGAGTATCAGCAAGTTTTTTCATCTATATACGTTTTGTCCCATCTGAGTCACTGTGTGACCATCGACCCCAGAGAGGCCAAATCCTGAAATGGGCTTCTTGTGTTTCTGCGAGGGGACTGGAAACACTGAAACAATGATGGCATTGATCCCAGTCCCCTCTTAAGTGGTGCCAATTAGTCATGTCTGCTTTGTTTACACTGGTTATTGTTTACACAACTCTTCCATGTTTTCCAGACAGAGGTGTTTTTACAGGAAATGTAATGTAATGTAAATGCCTCCGTGTTTTGCGACCCACCAGAGGGACCATGTACACATTGGTCAGCTTGGCGACGGCGATGGTCACCTCGGAGTACTGCGCCCCGAAAATGACCTTGACAGCGGGCCTGAACTCGGTGTTGTCACACTTCAGCCTCTCAGAGCTGTTCAGTGCGAGCATGTGCTCGACGTCCTGCAGCGCTTTGCTTGCGTATGAGCAAGTGTCGCACAGCAGGTACCCAAGACGCACACCGGGAAGGAGGCCTGCACTGTTCACCCGCTGAATTTCAAAGATGATGGCCATGGACCTCACAAATGAAGAGACATCAAAGCTGGAAGAGAGACAGTGAGAGACAGCGCTGAGTTTACGAACGCACAAATTAGCACTTTACAACACTTTGTTGTATTTTTGACCACGCTGTTCTCCATCCAGTTTGCAGGACACATTTGACAACCCTGGATCACAGCTCCCAGTTTGTCTAACATGCCATTCTGCACAATTTCTATTAATTACAACCCCTGTAAAAAAAATACACAGCTTCTACTAATCTTAGTGCGGTTTGGTGATCTGGTCGCTTCGTTCCTTTGTTTTAAAGATTATGAGAAAAATGCCAAATGCACTTGATCTCCCTGGTGTTGGGGATTCCAACGCAGAGCAGGAGGAAAGAATGCAGCTTCTCTTGTTCAACCCTGTTCTGCATAGATGTGAAGAGGTGATGCACCACTGACATCCAGAGGAGCTGAACTGTTTGATTGGAAGTCATGACAAATTAGAGATATATGTTGTCTATAAACGGCACAGACTGCATTTGCCCACATGCTTGCTCTTTTCTTGAATTGGAATATCCCGTTTAAGTACCAGCAGAATGCAATTTTATCAATGTTTTTTTTTTTTATGTTTCTGGATCACTGCAGTGGAAGCATCTCAAGTTGTGTATATGTATATGTGTAAAAATATAGTAATTATGTCTGGGGTTTTTTTTGGGGGGGGGGTCTACCTAAAGACATCACATACAATACAACTGCAAGTAATAGGTATTTGAGAGCCTTCGCAGTGAGGTAATGCCCCCCCTCCTCCTCCTCCTGTCCGTGCTGTATCGTGTAACGAGATATAGGTACTCACTCTGAGCAGTGAAAAATCCCAGGCGCGATCCGTTGTTGAACCGCCGTCACTTTCCGGTGACAGGGTAAAAGGATCCCCACCAGCACGTCCCCCGGAGCAAAAGCTCCGCATACCGACTGGGCGGAGTTGCACCCGTCCACAGCAGCCGGGGGGCCGCACAGCAGCAGCGACAGCAGCAGCAGCAGCTGCAGCAGCATCTTCGGCGGGCCTGACAGGGGCCCCTGCGCGCCACACCTCCGCATCGTGGCTGGCGCGGGTGAAACTGAGCACCTCCACGGGCCTGCCGGGCGCTTTAAAGCCGGGACATGGGAGGCGCAAAGTTTCGACATCAGAGGTCGTCACGCAGGGATTTCCCGCTCAGACAGGCGCGGAACGAGGAAACTGCTGCTATCACTTAATTAGTGTAATTGTCACGAGACAGACAGAGAGAGAGAGAGAGAGAGAGAGAGAGAGAGAGAGAGAGAGAGAGAGAGAGAGAGGCAGTTTCGATCGAATATGATGCTGACAGGGGGGCGGCAGAGGCGTAGCGTGCAGACAGGCAAGGCAGGCAGTTGCTTGGAGCCCCGGCAAATAGGGGGGCCCCGGAGGCTGCCCCCTAGGGCGGCCAAAATGCACTTCATCACAGCAACGAGGGGGTTTGCTTGGAGCCCCAAGAGACCTTTGCAATGCCACTGGGGGGGGGCAGTACAGTACAGTACAGTACACACCAGTACACAGCAGAGGGCTTCCCAAAATCCCTCTTCCTGATGACGGTGAGCCCCACTCCTGTGTGGCTGTGCTTGACCTCATCTGCACTCCTCGCCCTGACCTTTCTTTGGAGCCCCTCCATAACTCCGACCTTGCTTTCTATGTGGATGGTTTGGCCTCTCACAATCCCCCACACTGGCACCACCCATGTGGGCACGTCCCCCGGAGCAAAAGCTCCGCATACCGACTGGGCGGAGTTGCACCCGTCCACAGCAGCCGGGGGGCCGCACAGCAGCAGCGACAGCAGCAGCAGCAGCTGCAGCAGCATCTTCGGCGGGCCTGACAGGGGCCCCTGCGCGCCACACCTCCGCATCGTGGCTGGCGCGGGTGAAACTGAGCACCTCCACGGGCCTGCCGGGCGCTTTAAAGCCGGGACATGGGAGGCGCAAAGTTTCGACATCAGAGGTCGTCACGCAGGGATTTCCCGCTCAGACAGGCGCGGAACGAGGAAACTGCTGCTATCACTTAATTAGTGTAATTGTCACGAGACAGACAGAGAGAGAGAGAGAGAGAGAGAGAGAGAGAGAGAGAGAGAGAGAGAGAGAGAGAGGCAGTTTCGATCGAATATGATGCTGACAGGGGGGCGGCAGAGGCGTAGCGTGCAGACAGGCAAGGCAGGCAGTTGCTTGGAGCCCCGGCAAATAGGGGGGCCCCGGAGGCTGCCCCCTAGGGCGGCCAAAATGCACTTCATCACAGCAACGAGGGGGTTTGCTTGGAGCCCCAAGAGACCTTTGCAATGCCACTGGGGGGGGGCAGTACAGTACAGTACAGTACACACCAGTACACAGCAGAGGGCTTCCCAAAATCCCTCTTCCTGATGACGGTGAGCCCCACTCCTGTGTGGCTGTGCTTGACCTCATCTGCACTCCTCGCCCTGACCTTTCTTTGGAGCCCCTCCATAACTCCGACCTTGCTTTCTATGTGGATGGTTTGGCCTCTCACAATCCCCACACTGGCACCACCCATGTGGGCTTTGCTGTAATAGACGATCACTCCACTGTTTCCTCTCTCTACCTCTCCGGTCACCTGTCTGTCCAGGCTGCTGAGCTGCTTGCCCTCACAGAGGCCTGCCGCCTCGCTGCTGGAAAATCTGTCACTACCTACACCGACTCTCGCTACGCTTTGGTGTTGTTCACGATTATGGCGCCCTCTGGCGTCAACCGCCGTTTCCTCAAATCTGATGGGAAGCCGATCCTGCATAACCGCCTGGTCTCCGCCCTTCTCGATGCCACCCTCCCCCCTTCTGCCATCATCGTCTGTAAATGTGCTGCTCGCACTCCCTCCTTGGGCCTCCCTCCATGGACAAACAACCAGTATTGTTTTTTTTGCTAATATTGAATCCAGGTAAAACATTAGATCACATAGGCTTGTGGAACTGTGTTTTACGCGTCTGACAATCACACTCGGCTGCAGCTGACTTTGCCAAATGAATCATCCAAAGTCACATGCAGATGTGCGTTTTTCAGCAAAATGAAGTGACTCTCGATTTAATGGAGACTCTAGTCACTCATGCATTTATTGTGTGACCTGAGCACACTTGTTTCATCACATAAGGTTTAATCAGTAATGTCGTTTTTCTTTTCAAACTTTATCTAAAGCTTTATATTTACCATTGATCTTTGAAGCAATGCACACTGTTTTATTGTGTTCTCAAGGTCATGGGATCACAGACAGCGTGTAGTACGCGTGCGTGCATGCGTGCGTGTGTGCGTGCGTGCGTGTTGTTCAGCAACAAAAGTTACGATTACAATAATCAGAATCAGAATCAGAAATACTTTATTAATCCCAGAGGGCAATTTGTAGTTATCGTGCCCATAAACAATACAGGGTAATACAGACAGAAGTTTCAAGTTAAATAAACTAATAAATAAACTAATTTAGATTAGGCTAAAAGACTGAATAAGATTTAATAACGAAGATAAAATTAAATATCTAAATATCTATATACACATAACAATATCTATACATATCCATATATATCACACGTGTCCTATATATATATACTGTACATACCATATATATCTTACGCACAACATATTAAATTCATATTCAAATACATCAATATATATATCATATGTCTATATATACGTACAATAAAATCTCTATTTCTGAGGTCTGCTGAGTTTAGAATTGGCCAATCATTCACAAACATGGCTCATTTACAAACGAGGATGGTGTTCTGCACCATGAGGCAGGCGTTGTACATTTTAAACAGAATGACTATCAAGTGCCCAGTTGTTATTTAAGAGAGGCGTGATTAAGCTTGATGGCCACAGGCAGGAAGGATTTCCTATGTCTCTCTGTGGTGCATTTTGGGGGGAATCAGTCTGGCTCTGAATGTGCTGTTTTGTCTGACCTGTTCACTATGGAATGGATGTTGGACATTGTTTAAGATGCTACGCAGTTCCATCAACAGCACCTTCAGAGAGTCAAGCTCCACCCCAACTATGTTGATGGCCTTACAGATCACTTTGTTGATCCTGTTGTCGTCAGTGGATCTTAGCCTGCTGCTCCAACACACCACAGCATGGAGGACAGCACTGGCCACCACGGACTCATAAAATGTCCTCAACATCTTCCTGCAGATGTTAAAAGACCTCAGCCTCCACAGGAAGTATAGGCAGCTCAGGCCCTTCTTGTAATCAGCCTCTGTGTTCTTATTCCAGTCTAGTTTATTTTCCAAGTACACCCCCAGAGTACTTGTAGTTGTCCACGATGTCCACACTGACCCCCAGGATGGAAATGGAAGTCAGGGGGTGTCTTACATCTTTTTAGATCAACTCCCAGTTCTTTGGTCTTTGCCACATTGAGCAGTAGGTGGTTTTGCTCACACCATGTGACAAAGTCCCCTACCAAAGACGGATCAATGGAGTCAACGGAGCAAACAGTGAATCAGTCCAACTTTAGTGATGTGTTTTATTTGGTTTACTAGTAAATTCAATTTTTCCAGTAATTTTGGTGATAAAGCAAACATAAAACAAACCATCATGTAATTCATAATGGCACTGTGCAAAAATCTATTCATGTCTGCTTTTTTTTAATCCATTATAAATACAGTAGATGTAACTGTTGAAAAAACTTGGGACCATTTTCATCCCGTAAATAATTGTTGTAGCTTATTTATCATCATTTCAGGAAAAGAAAGGTGGACGCCACAGGCTTTAAATTGCAGTGCATATGCTTGTCCTCTGAGGGGAGGCAGAGTACAAGCTATAATAGACTCAATCTCCCGGCCTGAACAGATGGTGACCGCGAGATGCTCCATCATGCTGGCAAAGACCTGGTGAAAGACTGTAATTATATGTCATGTGCACAGTCACTGCAGGCCTGTGAAGTAATTAATAGTGAGTAAAAATTTTAAAAAGCACAATTTGAATCCGAAAAAAAAACTGTCGGGAAAGTCCCGAGGCCACGCGTGCACTGAAAGGCCAACGCCACCAGCAAGCGAGTGGTGGCACTCCGTCATAAGCAGCCTTCACATGGCTGCTGCCGCCATCGCCTGCTCAGAATGAAACTCACACTCTCCGTGACAGTAAAGATGAAGCTAATCAGTCACCCCGAGCCAGATTTGGGAGTCGGGAGAGAAAAGTTGTAAGTGAATTTGTTCAAACTTTAGGATACATGATATGATTTTCGCGCTGCAGAATTTCCTGCCTTCGAGCTGCAAATTAAATGACCAGTGCAGGTAAAGGAAAAATGATGAGATTAGAGAATGTTATTGACGGCTTTTATCCCTTTTTTTCCCTTGTTAGCTGCTTTCAGAGGAATTTCTGAGGAATTCTCCATGCTTTCACCCAGAAAGCATGGAGAAAGTGGAGTCAGAGAACAACTTGGCCCAACCTGACTCAATATTAGATTATTCATAATGATTTTTAGTATTTCCTCTCTCTGTCGAGGCCTTTTTCATGGAGTGCATTTGACCCCGATGTGTGCAGGCAATGATGAAGCGTCTCCTTCCAGCACCTCAGTGCAGCCTGCTTATATGAGTCCTGCCTGCCTGCCCGCCTCTCTCTCTCTCTCTCTCTCTCTCTCATTGTAACATTATGCCTCCATGGCCATGGATGAATTTACAATGTGTAGTTGTGCTGAAGTCAAAACAGAACTTCAACAGTAGAAGGGCGACGTGTGCAATGTTCTGGGTTTTTTATTTCACCTCTTGCTGTGTTATAAAGTGAGTTTTGTGGATGCTACGTTTGGGGTACAACACAAAGTGGTCCATGGACATGTTGAACCCAACGGTCGGAGGCACGGGTTCCATGTGGTCATTGGTCCACACTCATGGTCCATGTTCCCTAATCCTCCTGTTATTTTGATTCCCTCAACTTTATCTCCCTCACCTTTGTTTGCCTGCTAGCATCAGTTAGCTTTTGTACACATGTGCCACCCACAAGCTTGGTATGTGAACTGCATGTTTGAACGGTTTAGAGAAGTTTTTAGAAATACAACAAAGTCAAATTTCATGATAATAACATTGCTTCACCCTCATGTAAGTGTGACATATTTAGTGACTAACTAAATTCCCAGGCTGTTTGAGTGATGTTGCCTTCCAAGATGGCGGACCGATTGCACATTATTGATTAAAATTGGTTGGTGGTGACGACAGGTTATCGTCTTCTTTGTCCTTTGCTGTTTGAAGTTGGTTGCGTTTGTTTTCTGCACATCCTGCTAAATGCAAAGCTGTTGTTGCTACAATAAAGTAGGTCAAACCAAATAAAAGCTGAAAATGTAGCTGGTATCCACGAGGGATCCACGTTTTTCACTCCTGATACAGATACAGATATCTGAGGTCTAGTATCTGCCGATACCAATCTGATAGAGAATAAAACAGTGCTGAATTGATTTCTTAAAAAAAAATTAAAAACAGACATAAATGCTACAAATTTGTTGAAAACTGCACCAGTACAGCACACTAAAACACACATAAAAACATGTACAAACAACACAACTTGCATTTGGGACAGAATGCATTCAGCTCGGGGAATATACGTTTGCAAATTTTCTCCAAAACAAAACCCACATATGTTCTGCACTAACGAAGGCAGCTGCGAACGCACTCAAAAGGCAGGAAGATGCTAACTGTGGCAGATAAAGTTACACTTCTGGACAAGGAAGGTAGAAGCTACGTGGCAGCAGGGCACGATTACAGAGCACAGTACTGCTTAATAATTGTAAACAATAATAATGATACTTCACGGATTTCGCTTGTTGCAGGCTCCTTTTTGTCCAGGTCTGGGAGACTTTGTCTCCCTCTGGTGGGCAGATTTTTCAGTTTTGGCCCTCCAGGTGGAGCCAGTGAGCAGTGGTGACTGATTGAACCCAGGTGATCCCCATAAGGACCGATGTGGAGCAGGGTATTTAAGAAGCTGCTGCCAATCCTTCTTTGCCTGAGTGTTGCCCCTCATGGGTACTTCAAGCCGTTCTCTGATCAGAGTTAGTTGCTATATTTCCCCTGCCTGGATTTCTGACTTACTGTACCTTCGTGTTGTAAGGTCTTCTGTTTGCAAGCCGGATCCCGCTCCAGCTAAATTCCAGACCTTCGAGGCTGACCTGCAGATCCCAGTCTGTTCCTGGAAACTCAGCCCAGACTGGCAGTTCCCTCGCTTCAGAACAGCTCCAGATCGGCTCCTGCTCACCCTCCACCGTCACCAGCTCCACCTCACCATCATCTCTGAACTTGCCAATAAACATCTTCAACTAATCCCGTTCTCCGTTGAGTGTTCTGCATGTGGGCCGGTGGCTCTCAGGTGGCTCTCAGGTTCCCAGGCTAAGGTAAGCTAGCGCTAGCAGTGAAGAATCCTGGCTAGCTGAGTTGTCCACATCGTTGACGGAAGTGGACATCACAGAACTGTCCAACATTAACAGGAGTGAAGAAATTCCCTATTTTAAGTCGCTACTTTAAACTGTCTGTGTTTCTGATGTCCTTTATAATCACATTTGGCGCTCACACTCGACTTCTCCGTGTGTGACCTTTTCTGCTGCAGGCGACCCGTTCTGTGTTGTTGATCAGCTTTACCTTGACCTGCCTCATGTGGACTGACCAATGAGGAGAAGGTCTTAACTTCAGGCTCTCTCTTCATTGGTCAGTCCGCTCCAATCCATGCTGCCAGTTCACAAGCGTGACTTTACGTAGAGCACAACGCATAGAATTGGACTGAATAGAGTTGCCTTTATGGATCGGCCACATTGTCACCGACACCTGATGTAGATTTTTTTCCCTATATCAGGACCGATACAGATATTGATACCTGATCGGTGCATCTCGAAGTGTCTACTGGCTGCATTGTACATGCAACATCCAAACTGACATGCAGAGCCGCAAAGATGCACCAAGCACTCTTTCCATGTGCCCTTACTTACATGGTTTGGAAAGACATCAATAATCAAATATCTCAATTTCTAATAGCTTAAAAATTATATTGATGCTTTTGGACATTTTTTTTGCAGCCAGTGAGAAAACCTAAATCAATTTTACTCATTTAGCAACATTTTCCTTCCTCAAAAGTATCATTGTACTTTATGTTATTGGTCATATTGGGGAGGGACTACACCAGGACATGAGTCTGATGCACTAGGAGAATAACAACAAACTGGGAAAAACAGGATTGCACGAATACAAACAAAAAACAGTCTGACTCTTATCTTTGAAGGCTTTTCACAGGAGCTTGGTAGAGCATTTTTGCTGGAATCATGCACCCACTCAATTTGTAAAGGTCAAGGGTCAGACACTGACGAATAAGAAGGCCTGGCTCACTTGTTACTGATCCTCGCCAACGTGTCTTCTTGCATGTGCTTGCAGTCATTACTACATTTTGACAGGTGACTCTATTTTTCCTTTCTTTATCGGCTGACTTGGGTGCAGGCACCACCTAAAGGCCTGACATATATGTAATCCAGTTTTTTCAAGTATTCCAGCGTTTACATGTGAATAAGTAGCATTCTGTGCCAAACACTCTGACAGGAAAAGTTTCTACTGGCAGCCCAAAAAGTCACACGAACTCACAAAATGATGTCATCACCCCAGTTGCATAATTGACAGTTTACCAGAGTGAAATTAGTTGAGCGTGTGAATGATTCATTTGCGGAGTGGTCCCGCAGTGTTCGTTGGTCTGACCACAGCTGGGAGTGCTTTCCAATATTGCGGAGGGCTCCTAATTGAAAAGCGACCATTCTGTATGATGCAATTGTGAGACTTGACCACTTCTGACACTTAACAATGGGGTTTGTGATTTGTGCGGTTTGTGATACTCATAGTACAAATGAGCCTGTTCTGTGGTTTCATTATATTTGGACATTTTACCTCTTCAAAAAAATGTCCAAAGCAATGAAACCAAAGCACTCCATTTAACAGAGTGACTTAATGAACACACCCCACAAACAGATGCTCCATGGATTTTGTTGTGATGGCCCCATATTTTTGAATGCTGTCATTGTCAGGAGTTGCAAGAGCAAGAAGTGTTTTTGCTTGCTTATCTGCCACATGGTCACTTGGGGGCACTGTAGGTTCTGTGTGCGTTAGTGAGGAGTGGTTGGAGGTGTGTTGGTGGGTGTGTCACAGGGAGGAGTGAGAGATTAGGAGTGGTACCTACACCTGCGCCTGATTGACGGAGATTTGTTTGTCAGAGAGGTGTTGAAGCCGATCATTTCTGTTGACCGCTTTTTCGCATTATTTCTTTATCGCTTTATCGCAACATCACATTATTCTAATCTCACTCTTCAATCTAATAATTTGCAGTTTGAAATGTGGGCATAATTTATTAGATACAACCTTATAATTTGTAAAGTTTATTAAATACCCCAGAACGCATCTTATTGTCTCCTTTTGGTTTTTCACTGAGCGCCTCGGACAGACCCAACTCTACCTCTCTGTGGCTATTTGGTTTTGGTAGAGAGCCATTACAGTAGTTGTAGTGATTTAATATGAAATATATGTGAGGAACAGCTCCAACAGCCTGTTTATGTGACAGGCCTGTTGACCGCTCTCCTCCCTGATGACACTTCATCAGATCTCAGACTGAAGGAGCTTTATAACAATACCAGAGACTTGGTTATTTGAGTCTTCTGAAGCTTTGAAAGGTGGAATTAAATTGTAAAGAAGTTTTTGAACAGGTCCCTTTTTTTACCACGAGGAAGACTAACAGTTCCACAGTTTCCATCTCCAACTTCAAAGTGCAGCTTCTTTGACAAAACTTAGGTAGCATGTCCTCTGAAAAATAGTGTGGCAGCCTCTTTGAATCGTAATCACACCACCGCCCAGGAGTAAACATGTTTGTCCTCGCAGCGGCAAACACTTCTCTCCTGTGACTTCAGTCAGCCGAAGTCGACATACTCTCCGTTGATCGCACAAGTCGTCATTAAAGGAGATTTATTTTGCTCCGCTTCTGTAATTGGTTGAATGCATTCTGTACATCTTCATGCTGTTGCTTGGGAAACACAGCCGCATTCTTGACATGCTCACATAAGTGCTCTGTTCAGAGATGCCTGCTTCATGAGCCATGGCTCGCACGGCCCTGCTCTTCTGCAAAGCCTGCCGATGCAAGGAAAGCTTTTGTGAAACCATGATAAGAATTGCAACCAACACAAGGAAGACTCAGTTTCATCGTTTAGAATAACTCAGGTGTTTGCAAGTAAAGGCTTGGCCAGACTTCTGCTCCCCAACAGGGTCTCTGACAACACGGAGGGGAAAAGTTTGAATGAGGCCTGAAACAGAACATGCTAGCCTCAGGTTGATGTTACATAAAACAGAGTGGTAATGGGGTGGAGGAAAAAGCTAATTATAGTCCACAAACTGTTTAACTTCTCAACACTCATGTAGGAGTTGTGATGAATTGAAGTTTACCCCACAGACTGTTAACATTGAGGAGAATGTGATGCACGTTACTCTTGTTCACTTCTACCTCCTGGTAACATCAGGTCGTAACAATAAGTTAGAAAAAAAATTAAAACAGCAATAAAAAAATGCCCACGTTTCCATCAAATTTGGTGGTAGGTTGTTGGTCCTCAACACGGATTGAGGAAAAGTCTAGATTGACTGGGTCAATCTGCATCCACCGCAACCAGTCAATCATCCTGTGAGGCAGGTGCAGGGGGAGGATCTCACTGTCATGGTGTTGCCTTTATATGGGCAAAAAATGCTGGTCGACTTGCTGAATTAGCTAAGTGCTGTGGTTTCTCAAATGCATTGTATCCTTCCTAGATATGATTGGTCAAAATCATGCCGCATAAAAACGTGACCGACAGGTGGTTCCTTGTCAGGTGACTCCTTTTTGGCCAGTTTTTAAATGTAGGTGACCCAGAGGGTCTCGGATGTGACCCATCAGGTATGCCTGGCTAAACGGAGCCACCTCCACCTCGCATATCATTCGTTACAATCAGCGTGTTATTCTGACATTGAGGATAAAGAAAAAAAATATACATAGAGAAAATGTTCACTGTACAACATTGTCTGTGTGAACAAGGCCGACATTACATATTCACACATTGCACATGGATAGTGTTCAATGCACGAAGGTTTGAGTCAACGGGACGCCATCATTTCAGAAGTATATAGTTTGGCCGTGTTGTGAAAGATGAGGCCAACCTGACTTGGAGTAAGTGCACCCTATATTGTATGTTCTGGCTGAAAAAAATTCCAGCTATAGAGGTAGCTGACTTGACAGTGATACCAGGCAGCATTAGGTGGATTCTGTGACTTCCCTGCCTGACACCTCAGCCCCTCATCTGTTGGATTCTTCAGGTAGATGTGGCTGGCACATGTAGGTGGAACTTATTTATTCTGGCCAAACTGTTGCAGAACAGACCCCCTTCGCACTGTATACATTTGTGTTCTCCACAAAAGTGCAATAAAAAAAAGCACATTCTGGAGTGGTCTCTTGCGCAGTGTGTTTTCGTGAAAGGCTGAGCTCTTACCCAAGTTAAATTTAGGTCCTTTCAAACCCACTTCACAAGACAGCAGCAGAAAATGTTTGCTACCCCACGGCTAAGAGCCCCAGCCAGGTCTGAGTGTTTAAAAAAGAAAAAAGCCTCTGAGTGCTTTTAGCCCCAAGCTAATTCACTGATTGAGAAAAAGAAAAGGTGCATTAAGGTCACAATGTATGCAACAAGAGCCATTTTGTTAAATGCATAGTTCTTGTAACAGAATTTCTTTTGGTAAAGTATATCTGCCAAATTATCGCAAAAGAAGCTTTGTAGTAAGAGAAGCAGTATGAGAGAATGAGGCAGACAGAAGTTGTGTGTGTGTGTGTGTGTGTGTGTGTGTGTGTGTGTGTGTGTGTGTGTGTGTGTGTGTGTGTGTGTGTGTG
>JAUESF010064105.1:0-14483 GCA_032274765.1 Malacoctenus tetranemus | reverse complement strand
ATACATATACATATACATATACACATATCTATCTATCTATCTATATATCCTTTCTTTCTTTCTTTCTTTCTTTCTTTCTTTCTTTCTCCGACCCAAAATGATGCCGAGCTGTAGCTCTGTTTAATGGTTCTGGGAGCTTCCACAATGAGGCTGAGCTTCCACTCGCTGCTGCACCTCCGCAGCATACCGTTCTCATGAATGTTCCTTTTCTCATTTGTCTCCACTGGTGTAGGCCAGAATCAGCTTGCATGAGTCGGGCTGTGGTGACACAGCAGCCTCTTTGCTCCAGAGGAATGTGAAGGTAATTACAATCCGAGCTTCATTCACTCCCCCCCCGGTATAACAACCCTGACCCCACTCAAGGATATGAGCCACAGATTGTGTGAGAGAGGATGCAATCTTTCATGCACTCTGTGGGCAAGGCTGAGATCAAATGCGGGGCCTCATTAATTAGAGATCTTCTTCCAAACGCCCATCTGCCGCCAGGCCATGGACCAAACAAATGAGGCTGCCTTTCACCCCCTGATCCCCATTCCGGCAGTTTCCCGCAACCCATTTTTCCATCTCCGCATCAGTTGATGCGCTAAACATCTACATGAAAGGACGAGAGATGTGCTAAGATGCCCCAGTGAAGTGTATCGCACTCCCTCCCAGCGCCACACATCCCTGCGGTCGCTCTCTTCAAAAAGGAAGCACAGCAGTATTAATAGGAATTAAACAAGAAAAAAATTCACTAACCTTCACGTGGAAATTCAGAACGGCGGGTCAATACGATGAGGCAACGATTAATTTGTGTCTCAGTGTAGCTTGTGTTGGAGTCAGGCAGCTGTACATCGGCAAAGCCACATTTAAAGTGAGCTATCGTCGTCAGTCTTGTATTTGGGATGGACATTGCCCTCAGTTGTTCAGCTTTTCCACTTGCTTCCACTTTTAGGGTTTTTACCTGAGATGCGATTTTTTTTAAAGAATCCATATTTAGACAAAGTTTAAAATATGCAAAGTCATTTCACCCCCTTGTGGAAGAAAACAGTGTTGGAGAATGGAACAGTGCGATTCCACTTTAGCTTCCTGTGTCTCCAAGCATTTCAAGTGAAGCATGTGAGTTTATTGGGCTGGACTTGTGACTGTGGAATCCCACCTTAGGGTAAGCGTACTCCCTCCCCTTGGGGTACAGAGAGCCTGTGAAGTGGGGCAGGAGCATGCCTGGCACCAGGGTGTCATTGATGGTGAGGTAGGCCAGTCGAGAGCCATTGGGCGACCACCAGTGGGCAACCTGGGTGTGCAGCACCTCCTCTGGAAAACCACAGATATCAGACTATGGATACAAAATGAAGCGTGTAAAAATCATCTATCGCAGACAGATCGAAGAGAAAATGCATTGTGTTTCATCGGAGGTCCCAATGATCGTTAAAAACAATCTTCTGTGGCTAAAAAGCAAAAAAACCCAACAAAAAATACCCAAAATATTAATATGAAAGATTGTTTTTCTTTGCTGAAGCCACAAACAATATGGTCCCATAGTCTTGTCTGTATGCACCATGCATGTTTAATTTGTGTGACGCCCCCTCTCTCTTACCCTCATAGAGCCAGTCTGAGATGCCGTTGAAGACCTGCCCCTCGTGCCCGGACGACGTCAGCCTCCACGAGCTGCTCTGGACGTCCGTCTGATAGTAGATGTTGTTCTCAAATATGTAAAGCTGGAAGCCAGAGGGAAGACACAGGTGTTTTAATACCTTTCCACAGAGCGTTTGATTGGCTGAAAGTACTTGTTTTTTTATTTCGAGCAGGAATGTAAGCACTCAGAGATGCCTTTAACTGTTCCACAATACCATAGGGATGTCATTTTATTTAACATTTCAGCTCACCAGATGACCAGATCATCATCAAAAATGCAGAACTGCCTAACTACAGATAGACGAACGCATCCTCCTTCTTGGTAGGGGTAAAAAGCCTGTTTTCATGTTGCTTGAGTATGTCAATCACATGCATTAGCAACCTATTGGGCAGTAGGGAGTCCGTCACAGCTGTAAACTACATTTGGGTGGCTAATCTCTTGTGATGCCAGACAAACGCGTTCGAGGGATCATTAAGAACAGAGAGTTCCTTCACTTGATTTCCTGGAGAACAAGTTCCAGCGAAGGGGAAAGTGGAAATACAACATAAACATGCAATCCGGGGCCGAATTGCCTCGCCGGTCTGCGGTCGGCGAGGCAACGACGGCGCGACAGTTTGGCACGCGCCTGCTTGGCATGGCAAGAGACATCCTGGTGAGCTCTGGTTGGCCAACAAGGCACATGAGAGCAACAGCTTGATTCGCAAAACTGTTGCTGGCTCTCAATTTATGATACTTGGTTCAAGAAGAGTTGGCCTCGTTGGCTCCAGTCAGAGGCAGCCTTTGATCAGCGTTTAGCTCGGAGCAGAAAACGGGCCTCTGTTAGCGCCATGAATTATACATAAAAACAACATTGCGTAAGATGCTGAATAAAACATCAATTTTTTCACCTTTTGTGAATGCAGCATGGCTTCTTTATTTGGGAGGGAGCGCGTGGCGGTCGGAACGTCGGCACTGCTCTTTATAACGCGAGCCGTTGTTTGTGGTGATTGTTGTTTCCCATTGATTGCTTCATTGTTTGTTTGATGTAATTGCGGGAAATGGTGAAAGCAGGGCTCGATGCAATTTCCACAGCATCCACCTCTATGTGTTTTTTTCCTGCACGGGTCCATTCGAGACACTGATAATAAGATTAAAGGATGGAGAGAAAAAAAGCCAAATTCTCATTTATTGCTTGGAAATCAGTCTTCCTCAGATATCAACATTACTGCTGTATTGTCCCAGCTTGAATAACAGCATTTTCCGCTTGCTTGTCAGCCTACAGCTGAAATCCCACCCATCCTCCCCCCTTTCTTCTTTCATGAGGCTTACACCTATCCATCTTTCTTGCATGTGGTGTAATCTGTGAAGTCTGACACTGTCAGGCTGGATCCTCATTATTCATGCATGGATTTTCATACCCAGAAGGCAGGATGTTGTCGCAAATATTTTGCATGATGTTATTTTTTTTTCCCACCGGTAGTCTTTATGAGATGAGACCCAAAGTACAATCCAGAAGTTTTGACATCTTGATGACGGGATGCATGTCTGCCATATGTACTGTCAACAGCGCCATCACTGACTCCACGGGTAATAAGCTGTGCTGGAGTGACTTGGGGTAAAACTGCAATTTAATTGTTCATGGTGTTGTTCATCATATTCCAGAGGAGATTCATCCGGCGCTCCGGCCTTGAGCTCTCCCAGCCTTTTGTTTCAGAACCCTGCGATACTCACCAGCTGCTGACCCCGAACGCCCCACGAGGCAAACTGCAGAACTGAGTCGGACACTTCCGGTGGGTTGAGTTCCCGCACCTCCCTGTGAAAAAAACCCAAACAAGAAACCCAGTACGTATAAAGCATCACACATCCTGAGCAGTGAAATTGAGATGAATGAAATGTGCCATTTCAGTAAGTCTTAATCAGACAATACTGTTTATTAATGAGCTTGTTGTTTCCTCTGTGGTTGTGCAACGAGGACAGTTTTTTAGCTTGGATTTGTTTGATATGTGCTTGTCAGAGGGACCCAAAACCAGCTAGAACTGTACATAACTGTAGGACTGTCAGGGGGATAAAAGGCTATCGTTTGTGTCAGCATTCTATTTACACGGAAGACTGCTCATTACATGACTTCTTGTACTGGAGATGTCCAATGCTCGTTTGATTTCCATTTGCTGAGATCAAAGTGAAGCAACATGCTGGTGGACACACCCACAAACACACACGAGCAGGGACCTTCAAACTAAAAGCTACTGTGTGATTCCAGCTGTGTGACAGCGGTGACTTAATGGTTGAGTGTCAAAAGTATCAAGTGGAGTCCTTAAAATCTCCTCCCATATGTCAACGCTGATGGCTGGGTTTGCAAACTCAACTGCACAACAGCATTCAGTACGACGTTTGAACAGTTTATTCCAGAAACTAAAGTCAACGGTCCAGAGTTTGATGACAGCAGTAGCGAAATGCAGATGATCCAGGGACGTAATCGGGGAAAGGCAGGGGTCAGGCACCAAACTGGGGGAATCCACAGAGACAAAGCAATGCTAAATCCAAAAGACAGTCCAGGGGATCACGCACAGGCAGGCGATGTCAGACGGAAGGCAGGCTTGGAGGTCAAACAAACGGGTCGGTACACAGAACTCGAAACAACAGGCAGGGGACGAAGGCTGGTAGTGACACACAGACGAACTGGCCACAAGACAAGAACAGAAGCCCATATATATACTAGGAGCACTAGGTGAGTCTAATCACAGAGCAGGCACAGGTGCAGCACGTTAGGGAGGGAGCATGCAATCACACAGGAGGAGAGGAAGTCAAGCAGCCTGCAACGAGAGACAAGGTGAGCTATCAAAATAAAACAGGAAACAGACAGGACAGAGACGTGGTGCGTGACACCATAGTCTTGCTTGCCCCACTATGTTTGTCCTGAGACCCTGGCTGGAACCCACCATCTTATATCACATTGAGTCTTCTCTACAAACATTTTGATTATCAGGGCAACGTGTTGCACAGACATTATGGGAGTCTGATGACCTATTCGGGATGCAAAATTGTCATTTTAACCTCATCTTGTAGCATGCGTGTCCTTGGTGAGCAAAGTGAGATCAAGTTCAACACTTGAGTCGACGAGTTGGTGATATATTTTTTTTTGGGAGAGTGAAGAATTCCAAAAATAATCATCCCATCATTTGTTTACACACCTTGTATACAGGTTGTAGATCAGGTATGATGCCAAGAAGGAGTGCTTGTAGAGCTACACACACACACAAACATCAGAAAAGAAAACAAACAGGTTGGAAGTTAGGACATCATCACAGTCGTAGACAATGTGGCATCCGCACTCAGGAGGGGCTTCTTTCTGGGAGCCATCAGCAAAAAACCTGAACACCAAAGTGCAGTTAAATCGCTTCCCACACCAAAGATGGTTTCACTGAAAATATGGAAGCATCGCAATCAAGCACCAAGCACTGGATCTTCAATGTTCCCGCTGATGCATATTGAAATATAGGACCACCTGCTTGATCTTCGAGCAACAGCTTTGCCTTCCATGGCCAGATGTTTTGATTTATGCATCTCCCAGTTGTGGAGCTGGGCCTTCTCAGATCATGCACACCAAGAAGAGTGCTGGGGGGGGGGCTAACAGATCCATTTCACTGTGCAGCAGCTGGAGGACCATTTGGAGGCCCGGCCAATGGGTCTTGTGCTCTCAAATGCTATCAAAGAACCACGTGTGACGGAAGGAGAGTGCACTGAAAGTGCTGCAGCGCGATTTAAACCACAGAGCAGGAAATGAAATGACATGACATCTGGGCTTGCCTGTTTTTTTTTCTTCATAGTGATGTGTTAGAAGCTAATAATCAACCAAATGAAGAAAACAATGAGCTAGAACGACAAAACAGGTCAGTGAAACTCTACCACAAACATTTGGGAACAACGTTCAATGACATCACTCTTTACAGCATCAACCTTTTGTTCCATTAAACACTTCGTTGATACCATCAACTGCCCAAAGTAAAAGTAAATAGTCCTCTTTGTGCACAAACCTTCATTTTTGAACATGAAATTAAATGACGTAAATAAAGGGATATTAAATGTATTCGTCAGTTCACATTACAATTCAGTCCTTCAATGTGCTGGGGCAGGTTTTTTACCTCTCCTCCTCACTCTGCAATTTCAAGCTGATGCTTGTTGTGGTGACTGCTGGGTCGAACAGACAGACGAGCCCTTTATATTGGGGGCAAGCATCGGTTCCTCTGCATGCAGTTATTGTGCTGTCAGCAATTGGTTTTGCTGGTTCTGCCTGGTGCTCGGATCACCTGTGATAGTTTGCTGGTGGTGGCCTGTTGCTTACAGCTTCACCTCGAGTGAGCTGGTCTGTTTCCTCAGCTGCGCTATTGGTCTCCGGCTCCCTCCTTTCTGTGAGACAGGGACCTCCTCACTAACTGACACGTTGGCTGGCTGTGCGCTGCAGTGTGTTCCCCTCAGTTTGCCCCTGGGATTCTCTGCTGTTTTGTCTGGTCTCGTTTTTCTTTCTGTTTTGCTTTATACCCATTGCTTTTAAAGAAGACTCAGTCCTGGGTCGCCTCGCCCTGCTCAAATCAGCTGTGGTTCTAGTGGATGTTCTTGGAACTCATTATCTCGAGCCTGATAATCAAGAGCGCGGCTGGGCTTGTGCCTGTGTTTCTGCAGCTGCAGCCTGGGAATGGACTTTGATGTTTAATGCACATTGCATTTTTGATTTCATTTGTAGTTTTCTGTTGAGTTGCATGTATTACCCCTTAAATTCTGGATTGTTTTTGTTGACCTCCAGTCGACCTCCACTTGTTTTCAAGAGTAGTTAAACTTTTTTTTTTCTTTTTCTTGTTTTACTCTTAATAAAGAGTAAAATAAGAGTTAATAAATTAAGTAAACTATTAATCCATCTGTTGTTGTATTGCACTTTCGAACTCGTGTACTTGTTGGGGTGACATTCCCCAGTTGGTGTTGGCAGTTTTTAGGAAACAATTTCGCACATTTCCCCTCCATTGATTTTCATTCATGTTCACAGCTGCCAAGCCTAGTACTCGTACGCCGTTGCGTGCAGCTTGGAGATCAGTGGCTCAACACAGAAAACGCTCAGTTGCTGTTGAGGAGACTGGGGGATTGAACGAGCAACCTTCGGGCCCCCTTGGCAAAAACACACCCCACCATTAGGTGAGTGTGCGGGATGGACTTGTCACTGTGCATCCGTACAGACTTTTCTTGCCGGCACTCTGCAGCCTGCAACTCTCAACTACATTTTTTGATACTTGAAAGGTAGTTAAAGTATAAAGTGAAAGGCAATTACTCAACATAATTTTGTTTTTTGTCATTGTTTCCTTTCATTAAACCATTGTTTGTTGAATGGAGAAAAAAAAAAGAATTCCTTTTAGGAACAATTTCATTTTATATACCTTGTTTCTCTGACTCCAGTCTCTTCCTCCCTCAGGCAGCACTGAGTGCTTCTTGAGCTTGTAATTCCATCCTTGACTTCTGACAGTTGTTCAGACTGAGCGTCTTTGTGTGTGACTGGACGGTGACAGTGAGGACTCTGCCGGGGCTTTTCAGCAAGAAAGAAGTGGATCCACCCCAAGCAGATCCGACACATCACCGTCCTCTGTTGTGAAGGCCGACCACTAAGTGTCACGCCATCCCACCGCAAACAGCCACCGAATGGCAATATTTTCTTTGACTGGGCTGGTGAGTCTGCAGGTTTCTGCTGCTCCACCGGACATGTCCAACTCACTGCAGTGGCAGAAGCACCTGAGGGTCTTCAGATCCCAAAGTTGGGTCTTTCCTGCATTTCAGGGCACTGACTGGCTCACATTGGGAGGTACAACTCTGCCTTTCAGCTGAGCAGTAGGGATGGGCATCGATTTTCGAATATTCGAATATTCATTAAATCATATAAACAACGAATAGTGAATCATATCTTGTGAGAAAAAAGAAGGTTGTGTTCCGGGCGGCTACCGCAGGGGGGCAGCATAGCATGTGATGATACAGTGTGGCAGGCTGGATGCCAAGCAACAGAAGAAGAAACAGGAGAAGGCACGATGGAGAGATTACTGCAGCAGTCGTCAGAAAGTCTCATGTGGACTCTCATATGAGAGCAAAGCCATACTGAGTTTCAACGAGTCAGGATTATTGCCGCTGTCCTGTGGAAGAGAATTGCTTTTGGTCTCAGCAGCGCACTTAACAATAATATCCTGTGTGTTTAATGTTTAATGGGATTAAACAGTGAAACAGTTCTTTAATGCTGTGCTGTAAATTTGATCAGTACCGTCAAAATAAAAAGACAGAGTCCTGAAAAATCGCGGATCTGTCTGTGTTTGGGTTCCACCGCAGCGGGTGTGTGCCTGTCTGGGGGGAAGGTGTTGGGTGAATATTTGAAAAGTAATCGATTAGTACCCCACGATTATCGAACAGTACTTTTGCCTGAAATGCACATCCCGAACTGAGCAGCTTTGGGTGCTCCCACTGCGTGGTACTGCAGCGCTTTCTGGCAACTTTTAAGGCATCATTGGCTCTTTGCTGTCTGGCGAAAATACACGATTCCTCCAGATTTATATTTCATGTGAGAGCGCCAGGTGCTGCGGTGCTGTGGGTTTTGGCGATTCAGGTACTTTGGCAGTTTGTGGAAAATGTCTCTTCTCTCCATGTAAAGTTCTCCCAACTTTTATCAAAATGCTGTGACCTTCGTGGCTAATCCACAACTTTAAGGCAAAGTCCCTTTGTCCAAATGTCAAGACCTCTTTGGACTCAAAGTCTTTAACCCACAGACTTAGATGATAACTGACCTTTGGGTGGCACTGAAGCCAACACAGATACATCGATATCAATCTGTGCTGCAGCTTCACCTGTAGGTAGTTTAGTTACTAGTGTGGTTTTTCACAAGCTTCTTCCTTGTTCCTGAGCTTTCTCTGCTTCCACTCTGAGCTGGATGACTGGATGTCAGTCGGATCCATCGCTCATTCTGTCGCTGCTGCTCCCTGTCGTGTCTCCTTCTGTTGCAGATGGTGAGTGGAGGTTTGTGACAGTTCTTCTCGACAGTCTCACGCAGCCTGTAACATGATGTGCTGTTGACTGTGGCTCAGCTGGTTGAGTTGGGGATGGGTGGGGCTCCTCCAACGACCCACGTTGGCAGTTCAGTCTCCAATCTGGCTTCATGAAAGAGTTCTTCAATATGACACACTCAACTTCAAATGGAACGCAGTGATACATGACCACCAATGCCACTGGTGCAGGAGTGTGTACATGAATGAGTGACTGTGTTAAGTACACTTTCCTGATTAGGAGGTGGACAGGATGCAGTAAAAACATGGAGGCAGACTGACCCCTTTAAAACACACAGGTGTTAGTGAGGAGCCCAAACAGGTCTTTTTTGTCAGGTTTTAGTCTGTGTGAATCAAACCTCCAGTTTCTGAACTGTTTCACGAAAGCATTGCATTCTCCTGTCACCCTCACTGTGATAAGGACCGATAAGCACTGTAGTAGAATTCATGATGAGTAATAAACGTCACAGTATTTGACAGCTTTCAACACCTGCTGGATTTTGGCCCTGGAGTTCTCCAAAACTGCTTCATGGAATGGTTGTGGACCCCCCCTTTCAAAAGAATCACAGTGAAGCCAAACACAAGACAAAAACAAAGCTTTCAAAATGAAAGAACTGGCCTGCTCTCCATCCTAACCTTGTCAATGGTGTTTTGTTATGCCTAGTCTGAAGTTCTCATGGTCTCGGGTTCTCCAAATGTACCCCGTCCCCAAACAGAACACTGCTGCTACAAAAAAAAGAAGAAAACTACATGATTTAGCATCTTTGCCCTCCACTAATTTCTCTTGCGTGTGTATTAAGATGAGCAGAAAATTCTCACATGGCCTCAGAGTTCCGACGCTGTAATGATCTTGTGCGTTAGGAGAACAATATTATAGTAAGCACGCCTCAGAGCACTCTGATAAATGCTGTGGAGCTCAGCCGTGCAAAGTCTGCTTGACGGATGAACTGGCTGCCCAGCCTTGAGTGCAGATATACACACTTCTCTTCTCTGAAGGGACATACTCCAGGAAATCAACAATAAGATGGGAAAAAAATGGAAAGGAGGAGGAGGAGGAGGAGGAGGAGAGCATTTCATAACTCCACTGCTCTTTCTTCCTCTAAAAGGGAGTGTCTTTGAGCAGACACCCGTCGTAATTGACAGCCCTGTGACGACGCCTTGATAAGGCTTTCAGCAGAAGGCAACACCAGACAGGACGCTTTGGAGAGGCTGTTGAAGGAATGTGATTGATTGAACGTGATGTGTGGTGGGGAGCTCCCAGCAGGCAGGGGAAGGGTTCTCTTTTATTTATCTCTTTTTATTCCAGCCGTCCAAGAGTATCGTGTCCCAAAGTTCTTACTCGTATCAAGTCGCCAGTGTGACACAAGTGGGGATGTGGCACTTACACTATATTACCAAAACTATTTGCTCACCCATCCAAATGATCAGAATCAGGTGTCTTAATTGCTTGGCCTGGCCACAGGTGTATAAAATCAAGCACCTAGACATGCATACTGTTTCTACAAACATTTGTGAAAGAATGGGCCGCTCTCAGTAGCTCAGGGAATTCCAGCATGGAACTGCCATAGGACGACACCTGTGCAGCAAATCCAGTCGTGAAATTTCCTCGCTCCTAAATGCTCCACAGTCAACTGTCAGCTTTACTATAAGAAAATGGAAGAGTTTGGGAACAACAGCAACGCAGCCACGAAGTGGTAGGCCCTGTAAACTGACGGAGAGGGGTCAGCGGATGCTCAGGCGCATAGTGCAAAGAGGTCGCCGACTTCCTTCACAGTCAATTGCTACAGAGCTCCAAACTTCATGTGGCCTTCAGATTAGCCCCAAGTACAGTACGCAGAGAGCTTCATGGAATGGGTTTCCATGGCCGAGCTGCTGCATCCAAGCCATACATCACCAAGTGCAATGCAAAGCGCCATATGCAATGGTGTAAAGCACGCCGCAACTGGACTATAGAGCAGTGGAGACGCGTTCTCTGGAGAGATGAAACACGCTTTTCCATCTGGCAATCTGATGGACGAGTCTGGAGGTTGCCAGGAGAACGGTACATTTCAGACTGCATTGTGCCAAGTGTGAAATTTGGTGGAGGAGGAATTATGGTGTGGGGTTGTTTTTCAGGAGTTGGGCTTTGGCCCCTCAGTTCCAGTGAAAGGAAGTTTGAATGTGTCAGGATACCAAAACATTTTGGACAATTCCGTGCTCCCAACCTTGTGGGAACAGTTTGGAGCGGGCCCCTTCCTCTTCCAACATGACTGTGCACCAGTGCACAAAGACATGGATGACAGAGTCTGGTGTGGTTGAACTTGACTGGTCTGCACAGAGTCCTGACCTGAACCCGATAGAACACCTTTGGGATGAATTAGAGCGGAGAGTGAGAGCCACGCCTTCTCCACCAACATCAGTGTGTGACCTCACCAATGCGCTTTTGGAAGAATGGTCAAAAATTTCTAGCAACGCGCTCCTGAACCTTGTGGACAGTCTTCCCAGAAGAGTTGAAGCCATAATAGCTGCAAAAGGTGGAGCGATATCATATTGAACGCTATGGGTGAGGAAGAGGATGGCACTTAAGTTCATACTGTATGTTCTGGAAGTGAGATTGGATATCAGTAGTTTTTAATTTGCTGAACATTCGAATGCCAATTTGCACCTTTATAAACTGGAGGGCACTCAGTAGAGGGCAAACCTCCACCCTGCCACACATTAGTTTGCCACCACAGCTTGAGCTAAAGCTACAATCTAATGAGCTCCAAGCTAATGCTGGGAAATCATGTGACAGCATCTTGAGAGAGGGGAGCTTCTGACGGCCTAACGGCACATAGCAACGTAACACATGGCAACAATAAGCATGTGGCAACACCGAGCCTTCTAAAGACCAGCTGCAGAGTTAACTTTTCACTTTTCGGGTGTTGATAATTGAGATTCAAACTAGTTCCTCTCTCCTTTGAAACAATTTTGTCGTGGTATCTAAAACATAATTAGTTCACCTGAGCTGGACGACATCAATCAGACTACACTGACGGTGCTACTGGCTAAAACAACCGATTTGCTCCTTTGACTGATTGTACCAGTAGTTGTATTAACTTTAAAGTGACCCTGGCAGACAGTGGTGACTGGCGGATCAAGGGCCACACGGAGCCCCTCGTTCCTCCCGCTGAGGAACCAGCAGTCACTTCGCCACATCTGAAGCAGACGTCAGCTGCAATCGGTCCACAATCCCTGTGCTGCTGAATGCAGTCCTGGTGAAAAATACAGGCTGTGCTCGAATGTCGATGAATCCTGATTGAGAGGTCAGAGTATTATCTGAAATGTTTCAAAGGGAAAAAAAAAAGAAAACAGCCAAAGAAGTTCCAGGAGGTTCAGTTAATGATGAGTCATGACACGGTCATAAGTGCAGATGTCCTGCTCAGAGACCTCAGAGGTTGTGGCCAAAGGTCCTGCAGGTCACCCCCAATAGACCGCACCGGACCAAGGGTGGGCTCTGTTATGGCAGACTTCTTGGCAGGAGCGACGCTTCCTTGCGGCCACAGATGAGCAGAACCTGCTCAGTATCACGTTCAAGACACTGCGACTGTGAACTGGAGGACCGACTGCGCTGTCAAAAGTCACTTTTCTTCATGAATGTGAAGGTAAAAGCTCAATCTGTGTTTCTTCTTTCAGAATGCATTTTTTTCAGATCACTCAACATGAGTTTCGTTGCACTTCACAAGACCCCCTGGTGGAAACCCATCTGGAAAAAGCAGGTGGCTTTCACAGAGCCGGTGCTGCTGCTGCTGCTGCTGCTGCTGCTGCTGCTGCTGCTGCTGCTGCTGCTGCTGCTGCTGCTGCTGCTGCTGCTGATGTGTGTGGATCCACTGCAAAGGAACCGATGTCGGGAACTTCTGTAACGTGCATTCATGACTCGGGGTCACCTTAGTGACAGCAGCCAATGACAGCGGGTAGGTGTGCAGACAGATGTTTGGTGCTTTGTCACTGTGTGGGTGGATAAAGATGTCCGGCTCAGTGATGGGAATCTATCAGGTTGCAGCTCTGCACTTTCTCTCTTTGTTTTATTATTACTTTGCGACCTACCTTTACAGGGAATGCAGGGCAGAATGAGGCTTATGAATGATTTCTTTTCAAGGTTTATTTTTGATATTATTTGACAATTGTTTTGAAATTGTGTTAATACATTTAATTTCTGAACAAGCAACATTTGAAGTTGTTCTTTTTACCATGAAAAGTAAACATGCCTTGCTTTGTGTCTTACAGTCAATTCAAGGACTTTCTTCACAAAATTACAAAAGTTTTGAGTGATAACTATTAAAATGCCTCTGTTCTATGTTCTGTGGTTTGAAGGAGAAAAAAAAGACACACCGCAAGAATGACAAACTACTCGAAAAAAAAATCTGTCGAGCCTTATCAATAGGATATTACATTGGTTTGATGAGAAAGTTAAGTGACATTTTCGATAGTTTTGTGCCAATTCCATCAAAATCAGCTGATCTCTTGTTTTTATTTAGGATTATTCTCCCACTTCCAACTATTTTTGTATCAATTGTTTTTTTTCTCTTGCTTTTTTAATTCTGTAGTGTCATGTGCTAAACTAAAATTTCATAAAAAGGTTGGGTGACTTATGTACTCTGATTACAGTGTTGCTCTAAGGAGAAAAAAAAGACTTTTGTGCAAACAATAATGTGTGTATGGGCCACGTTAAAAAAGAAAGACGTGACACTAAATGATTGGAAAAGTAATGTGTTGGGACCTCACCATGCCTCAAAAGAGGATAGTCATGTCAAACCTTGCAACCCTCTCAAACATGGCAACCCAGTTCAAAACGGTGGCCCGCCGACATATCGGCCGTCATTGGACCTTGAAAGGTTTTGGGTTCCAATTCCTGTCCCTCGTTGGCCGGACCCGTCAGGGGTTGGGTTCCAACTCGGGTCCCTCATCATTTGTTTCTTTTTTTAAACAAGCAAACAATCTTTCATTTCTTTATTTGATTTATAATTTAAATTTTACCCACAGCATCCAAAATATAAAAGCCACAAGTTTGATAAAAGCCACTAAAGAATAGTTCATCCACAGACTGATTAGTTGACAACTTTAAAATTCAAAAACAGGAATATTCACAGGTGGGTAATATCACCTCTTCCAAAGGGTTAGTGTAAATCAGATGAAAAATGAACCCTGGGTCATTTTCAGCATGTTTACTGATCTGAAGCCCTCCAGTCTACTTCACTGAAACACATTTTCAAGTTTCAAACAAGTTTAAACAAGTTGTTTATTTGTTTCCAGGACCGCCGGGTCCCTCTGTCACTTAAGCTGTTGCCGCGAGAAGCCGCTTTGTTTGATCCGTCAGTTTAACATCGGGCTACTCGCCGTTTGTGTCACGTTTAGGCCACATGATGCTAATCGCGCCATTTCCGTGTTTCCCTCGAGCCACTGTGGAGCGTACACGTTTCTCTTTGTGTCTCTCTTTCCTCTACTAACCCCACACATCACTACACAGCATAACTCCCGTGACCTGCAAGCGATGCCGGAGAACCCGCAGTCGCCAGTGCACACAGCCTTGCAGCAGAGCTATACCTTTTTTGAGTGCCAAGTGTGTTCAGTTACTTGGTGATACCTTATGAGCTCTTTAAAGGAGCACTTGGAGCAGGCAGAGCTGTGGCCATTGTCTAGCTCAGACTTGATGCGCCACATCACGTGACGGAGTCACATGTGCTATCTTGTCCTCTCACTCTCTGTGACCATCCGCCATTTTGCCCACTCACTCCCCCTCCACACACACACACACACACACACACACACACACACACACACACACACACACACACACACACACACACACA
>JAUESF010063921.1:0-11124 GCA_032274765.1 Malacoctenus tetranemus | reverse complement strand
GGGAGTCAAACGCCTGATGAACTGAGAGGCTTTCTGCAAGCCCAGTTCAGGGAAAATACCGTCGGAGCGTGACGTGCACGGTGCAACACGAAGAACATAAACGAGTGACATCCGTCCGCATGCTTGTTAGGTGGCTTAGGGTCCTTAAATCGAGCACAGGGGGAGTGTCTGTGTCTGAAGTAGCCTTGTGATGCGCTGGTGACCTGCAGAGAGTGCCTTCATTCTGTGTTTTTGGGCTCGGGTCCAAACCGCGGTCAGAGCGATTGTTCTGTCGAGTCGGTTCCCGCAGTCAGGGATGGGTGTTTCTTTTATTTCCATTGACTTATCTCGCTCTTTGTTCTTCTCTGCTGTCGCCCTCCAGGTCGCGAGGTGGGAGCATCGGACGCGGAGGCTCTCCAGGCTCTTCGGGAGTCCCTACTTGGCCTGTTACTGCCTCGGTTTCGTCATCATTCTCCTCAATGTTTACCGCAGCCACAGGTAAAGCCCCCAACACCACCACCACCACCACCATCCACGTTCCTTCCTGGGCTCATCCAGGGGCTTCGTTCCATTCTGTTCTGGGTCCCAGACTCAGCGCTTCATCGGACCTACCAACTATTTACATCGTGTATCTTCATTCCTGACAGTTTCGGCGAGAAGCGAAGGGTTAATGACCTACATATTCGAATGCAGGATCGACTTATCAAACTGACTGCCTGTGTTTTCGCTCCCTCCGGCGCATGCAACTTTCTGCTTTCAACGCGCTCCACCTGTGGGGTGCTTGGCAACGTTCGGCTCGCCCCCGCCCACACGCGCCGCCGCTGACCCTGCTCGGCGCAATGCAAAGTGGCTCCCTCCCCTTATGCAACCTTTATCATAGTCACCCACATTCGCCGTCTTGTTCAATGAAACCGTTGCCTCCAGCTGAACCGTATCGGTGACTTTGTTCAGTTGCATAAATCACTTGCCTCTCTGCCTTTTTGTTTTTCTTTCCTTCCTCCTCCTCCTATCTCTTCCTCCCGTGTCCTCATTTCTGCTCCTCTTTCATCCCACCTTCTTTATCTGGGTCCGTATATGCTAGCACCCCCCCCACCCCACCACCTTCTCTACTAGAAGTGTACATTCCCACTCCTTCGAAGACAATGACAGAGTCCCTTCAGCAGAACCACATGTACAGTTTCCCACTCTTGATATTCAGTTTTTATCCAACTTTGTTCCTCCTTGAATGAACGCGTGTGACGACAGTCGGGGTGAAAACGCCGCTTCGACCTGCGTCGAGGCGATGAAATGTCCCAGAGCACTTATCCAACCCGTCCACCGAGCTGGGACCTGGAAATGTGAATGAGGTGATCAATGACCTTTAAACCTCAAATCAAAGCCCCCTCTGTGGGGGAAAAGAAACACATAATCCTTAATGGAGCAGGAGTCTTTTCAGTTTCCTGCTGCTGTGAAGCAGTGACTCACAAATCCTAATCACGCTTCAGCGTCGCAATATTAAGAGAAACCTCCTCAGATGTTGCCTCTGAAGGTCAGTTTCATAATCTCCAAAAGGGGGTTTGCGGACGACCGTCTTCTGAAGGATCCTCTGCTTCTGACGAGAACGCGACCGATCTCCACCTTAAGTGAAGTGTTGAAGGCCGACGCGGCGGCAGCAGGCAAGGAGCCGTCATCAGCAGGGTCGTATTGATTGGTTCTTCTTCGACGGACATCCCTGAGTGGAGTCACATGGTACAAAGTAAATTGGACAAGACAAAACAAACTGATGGAGGCAGGGAAACAGTTATGTAACTGCCTGCGCAGCTTGGAGTGTCGGATTGTGCGACGCATTGTTAGAAGAAAGTCGAGCGCTGCTGGCTTCTCTATTGAACCTTACTTTGAAAAACAACTTTCCCTTCACATAGCTGTGTGTTCTTTAGCAGGCGTGGATCAGAAGTGTAAGTCGGTGATGTCTTTGAAAACCATTCAAACCCTGCGTGCAATTCCATAATAGGCCGGGAGGTCATCGAGCACTGTACATTTTCAAGCGCAGTTCCTAAGAGTTTTCAAACAATACGCGGAAATACACAAAAAAAACGAGTTTCTTATTGGTGAACAAGCTGGAGAACTACACATTGTTTTCACTTTGGTTGAAATCATTTGACAGGCAGCTCTCATGCAGCTACTTCTACTGTTTTAAACATTCCCGCCCCATGAATTTCCAAATACTCTGTATTCCCGCAGAGCGTTTTTCCACAAGGCGATATCCCAGCCCCTCTCCGTGTGTGCCGCTGCAATAACCACAATTATTTCACGAGCGCAAACCCAGCTGTGTCACAGGTGATTACTGCCTTCTGCGCCGTGGCTGACTCTCAGCTCCACTGTGCGTAATGATCCCCTGCTAACTGCTTCGATACAAACGAGCCTCGTCGAATCATTAGGCCGACCAGACGGTCCCGCTGCGAAGCAGCAAATATCTGCCGAGCAGGCACCGCGCTGGATGCTGTGTTTTTCAGCCTTCGATGTGTTCCAGAACTTACTCGCCAGTGGTTTAAATGGAGACGCAGACTGTGGAACTGCCAAGTGCTCTTATTTTGAAGGCACCCCTGTGCGCGCGTCCATTGAGGAGCTGGCCTCACCGGGATGCTTCAGATAAAGGATGTCAGATGGGGGGTCCTCGGGCTTTGGTCGACTGGTCCGATGCTTCGTCATATGTTTGAAAGCCAGTGAATCACTTTGGTAGAAAGCAAAGAAACGTCAGTCTGCCTGACGAACCGACTTTATACGCGGAGTATCGGAGTGAAATCGTCAAGCCCGACTGCGTGGAGCGTCTGCTGAAGGTGTTGACGCGTGACGAAGCTCCGCGGTCTCACCTCAGGTTGCCACCCGGGCCGCCCGTCGTATAACGGCGCGTCAGGGTGGGAGGAGGGAGTCGGCCAGATGAGTCGTCTCCAACCCCGCGCTGCCTGTTTCCAGTGTCTCTAATTGAAGCGAGTAGGCAGCTGGCTGGCACGTGCAGGGCTCGGTGAGTAAAAGCAACGCGCGGTGCAACAGGTTCGCTGTTTGAGGGCTGGTGAATGCAGAGGTAAAGCAGTTTGTTTCCAACGAATGGAAAGTAGTGGGCGTGAAAGTGGACGATCGGCGTCAGGCTCTTTCAGCATTCCAGCTGCTTCATAAACCGTGAATAAAGATCAATAAAAGCAGGTTGTAGCAACTAGAATGGGTCAGAAAACAGTACGGATGCAGCCTGTGAGGCTCGTCAGACCGAGTTCTTCCCCCCGTTTCTCCATGTTGCATTGGAGCCAGAAGATGTCGTGGATTAGAGAGAGCGCGCCGTGCTTCTCCTTCTACCTGTCAGGATCAGTGGGTTCATCTCTCTGCCTCTCACGGCCGACTGGAAACCATCAGCGCCGTCTCCGGCCCTGCTGACTGACAGGGCCGCGGACCCTCCTCGCCGCAGCCCGCTTATCAAACTGCTAAATTGCCTGGATAATTGACTTCTCTCTACACTGACTAATTCACTCCTGCGCTGATTGTGCCTGAGTGACAGCCCGCACGCTTTTATTGGCTCTGACGGATGGATACAAACACTGCGACGGACACGCGGTGGATACGCAAGTGTGTATTTTTATCCGCTAAGTACACAGCAATGATGCTTTAAAGTGATTATGCGCAACAATAAACCTCCGGGGAAAAGCCTTTCAGGCTTTGATGAGTTCATTGTTTAATTAACTCTGTTTAATTGGCTTCCTTTCCAATGAAAGGAGGCTTAACGAAACAGGAGGGTTTGGGATTTACAGCTATAGAAGCACGGAACGTAAAAAATGCGAGCGTTCGCCCTGAGGGAGCATTAAAACGCTGATGAAACTGAACAAAATCCATTAATAGAAGCGTAACGAGTATTCAGAGAAAGAGGTGGAGGTGGCTGAGCTGTTGTGCTGGAGCTGTCGGAGCCGTCACCACTCTGAGAAAGCAGCGATGACATTCAAATCGGGTCAGGAGGAAGATGCTCTATGATATAATTCAGCTCACAGGCTGCAGTCTGACCGTCAGGCAGTCTGATGCAGGCGTCGCTCTTTGCTGCCCTTTTTCTTGCCTGCATAGAAATAGGATATATTGGATTGGATGTAAACACACTAAGAATAACCTTTGTAACCTCGAAGGTTACGTCCTTCTCTCTCCTCTGCGTCTTCAGTAAAAGACGCGCTGTTGTTGCCGTGCAGACATGTGGGCCGAAGGCTGCCCCCCCCCCGAGCTGCAGAGGTCAGAGGGGGTCAGGGAGGTCGGACAGGTGTGTCGGCACCTCGCCGCTCGTTCAGGGTGCGCTCTGTGAAAATGTGCAGTGAGGAAGACCTCTCCGACAATGGCGGTGGAAGCTTCAGAGCTGTGAAGTATGTTTTATAAGACTGTGATCAAAAGGAAGGTGGAGGATGAAGCTGCAACCTCGGAAATAAAGTTTTCTCGAGAGCGAAGGGAGAGAATGGAGCAGCCATGAGACGGTTTCTAAAGCCTAGTGTGTGTGTGTGTGTGTGTGCGTGTGTGTGTGTGTGTGTTTTAAAAACACACATTTTGCCCTGCACGTCGCTCTGTTTTACTGTAGTAAATTAAAATCGAACCATAGAAGGTTTTTGATGGCAGCCTTGAAGCAGGACCCCATCAGAGAGCCTTTGTCCGACTCCCACGACTCCCACCTCCGGCCTTCCCGCACTCTCCCTTCTTGTCCCCATCTCCGTCTTTGTCTTCCTCACCGTGGAGAGTCGAAACGAGGGGCCCATTATTGACCTACTGTCCTCAGATGAATTTAATTGATGAGTCACTCCACGACGACGCTACAAAGTGCAGAATAAGAGCTGTGTTACATATTATTTGAAAAGAAATGGATTTTCTCTTATTTTTCTGTCATAACGACTCGTAATTGTTGCCAATTGGGCTTTTTTTTTTCCAGGACTTCGATTTGAATTATGTGGAGCGACCATGAATTGTCCTGCCAGTGTTCACACTCGGCAGGTTTGGTTCAAGTATAAAGAAGGCTGATGTGATTGTCTGGTCTAACAGGGGTTTATAGAGTTCCATTTGAGCACAGCAAAGATACAGAGTTCGACTAAACTCTATCAACCTGCCCGCTGATTGGTAAACACTGTGGCAGGCAGCTAACAAACAGACACACCCTCGTGTTTTTGGGCTCATTTAGAGTCATTTTCATATTTCCTCAGGTGTTTTTGGGTCCTTTCACTCTGTAAGATCGCAAAGGAGCTCGGATGTCAGCATGTCGTTCCATACGTCCAGGGAATGGCAGCAGGCGGACGGGCTGAGAATAGTTTGGAAAACCCACGTTCTCCAAAGAATGTTTCCCAGTCAGCCGCAGACTCGTCATCACCGGACGTCAGTCAGGCGGTCCGTCGCTCAGACCCACAGACCCACTTACCCCCTGCCCACGTCTCCAACCCCCCCCCACCTCCACTCCCCCAGGAGCCTGTTTTCCCATCTCCTTTCCAATAGAAATCCCAGCGGTGCGCCTCCGCGGACCGACCTTACCCAACAGACGGCCCCAGCGGTGGCCCTCTTTGTGTCCAATGCGACCGCAGTAATGCGGCGCGTCACAATGCGGCGCCCGGCCCACCCAGACAAAGGGAAAGGACACACCGAGACGCCGTGTGCAGACCTCGTAACCCAGTTTCTCTCTTACGGACCCCAAACCCACTTTTCTAATCAGGAGGCCCTTCTTTTCCCCCCCTTGTCTGAAGGCCACCACTTTCAGACCGCGACCCACAGGTGTGCACAGACACACAAAGACAAACGCTCCACACCTGGACGTGTTTGAGATTCGGAAATTCGAGGCGTTCAGAACAGCGCGTCCTCGCAAGATCACGCATCAGCCAAACACAACGCCCGTGTTGCACAAGAATCTGGCTTGTTTTCACTCCACTTTTCGTGATGTTTTTGTGATGTTGCAAGAGCGGCTTCAGACCACTAAACATGTTCAGGAGCTCGATGACATGAAAACACGCCTGATTTCTCTTTAAATAACTGAAGAGAGAGTTATTGTCAGGAGAAGCATGTGAGCCCCAACCTGCTTTGTTTACATAAACGAACTGGATTCTTGCTCGTTGTGCTGATTTCAAAGCTTGAGTGTGGTTTTTTCTCAAGTGCGTCACTGGACGCTCGCGCACCATAATGCCGTAACTGTTTCCCATCAGCTGTCATTCTCCCAGCTCTCAGCCAAACACAGTTTTCTATTGATGTCAGCTGTTTCTCGTCACAATAATGCATAAATCATGGGATGCGTGCACGTTGTGGAGCTGAAAAAATCGGCAGCGTTTGCTGCCCGGAGCGCAGGAGGCTCCATCGCAGCGATGTGAGGGGATGCGTGGATGCGGAGTGGGAGACTGCGCCCGGTGGAGGCGTCGGTGCTGCAGCGGCCTCGCTGAGAGGGAACCCAACTGTGGAGAGACGAGCCAGCTCTGGGCCTGACGCGCAGCTGTGAGCAGTCAGGCCGCCTCCAGGTCGTTTCACCGCCCGCAGCACAGCCAGGAAAAAAAAAAGCCTCGATCGCTCTTGAGGCACGAGCGGCGACCTCGTGACGTCAGAGTTGCTTCCCCGGGATCCGACGGCCTTCAAGCCCATTTAGTCAGCACTCTGCCAGCCGACTTCCAAACAGCAGCCTCTTTTCGAAGGCCTTCGCCACAAACGCGCCTCAGCAAATGGGAACGGCCCCGACTGTGTACGGCAGCGCTCTCGCAACGCGCCCTCCCCTCGGCCGCTGATGAGGGACGGAGGCGAACGTCAAAGCAGCCTGGAGGCACTCTCACAAACAAGCAGCCAGCGTAACACACACACACACACGCACGCACACACACACACACACACAGAAACGATGCAGCGAAACAAAATGTGGTGTTTGTGAGACTGACGTGAAACATGCATGTTTGTTTTGTTGCTGTACTCAGGCTAAGCTGGCTTGTTGTACATTATAAAAACTGCTTCCTGATGGCTCCTGGTATCCCAGCGTCAGATGTTGCACACCTTGTTACACAGCAGTAATGAAGAAGAGAGAGAGAGAGAGAGAGGGAGAGAGAAACACCGGAGGGCTCAATAACTCTGAATGACCACCGCTTTATTGGTGAGCTGTGAAATGAGCCTTGTGTCATTGGTAATAGCAACACAGTGGAAAACAAAGAACAATCATTTGGCCTCTGCGTGTCCTCGGCGGCATGACCCATGTTTGGGGTGGTGATCAGCTATGTTGGAAAAGTACCGAAACCGAGGAGAGTCAGTAAATCCTTATATTGTTGACTAATTCTTCGACGGAGGAGTTCAGAGGTAGACTCCACTGAACGAAGCGGCCGTGACCTTCTCCTGCCGTGACTTCAGCACCCAATCTGTAAAAATGAGGGCAAAAAAGCACTCTTGTGTTCACCTTCTGTCTTTTTAATCACACCTCGGTTTTCCTTCAGTGCACCGAGCTCCAGATCTGCTGCATTGACGGCAAGTCTGTCACTGCAGCTTCAGCTTGCTATGACTCACTTTGATTAAACTTGGCTTTCCAAAGCACTTGTGTGTGTTTTTCTATAGGAAATCTCATTCGACACACCTCCGTATTCGCTTTCTCTGCGAGTGCACGCGCTCTCCTTGCTCCACATTCTCAGCATTGATAGTGGCGCTTTAGTGGAACTTTGAAGGGATTTCAATCGGCTTTTTCTGTACGTATCGCGCCTCCCCTCGCTTCCATTGTGGCTCTGTCTTCACCTTCCTTCCTCCAGATCTCGGTCATGGAAATAAAAAAAAAAAACCTTGTTTTGTTTGGTCCTGCCTTGAATTTGACACAAATGAGTCAGTTTTATCATTTTCTGAACTTGTTTGATGCGACTTTTTCAAATGTTTCCGTTTCTTTAAAGGGTTTTTTTCTATACGTTTGTGAATAAAACGTTCAAGTTGTGCTCATTAGAGTTGTGTATTGGAAAGGCACGAGAACAGAGATGTCATAGATACTCCAAAACTGATCAACAGTGAGCTAATCTTTGCATATTTGCATGAGGGCACTTCTTCCAGAGAACATGTTGCGTAAGCACAGCGTGGACCCATGCGGCATGTGACCCCTTTAAATAAAGGCAACTGTGGCTTGTTTGTTCCCACCCCCACCCCAACCCCTTCACAGTATGACGGTGGCGATGAGGGCCCAGGCCAGGTGGGAGGCGCTGGACCGGCCGGACGTGTTCTACGCAGGCGTCGCTCTCGTGGTGCTGGGCACGCTGCTGGTGGTCACCAGCTTCCTGGCGCTGGGCTTCACCGGGACCTTCCTCGGTGAGTGCGAGGGGCGCCCGGCTGGCGGCGTGGAACCGGTGGAGACGGGACTTTTTGTCCACACTCCTCCAAAACACCTGCTCTGCTCCTCGAACACAAATCACGCCCACCAGCAGAGAAGCACGTGAACTCGGACACAATTCACACGATCGTTTCTATGCAAGCGAGACAAACACATATCGGTGCATCTGCTTCGCAGGCCGGCACGCTTGTTTTGCAAATCATCAGTGGTAAAAATAAACAAAACAACAACGTTTGGGCAGCTTGTCGCTCACCTTTACAGCCACCCGACCGACGTCGTCTGGGTCTCGTTTTTCTAGGTCATGTTGACTGAGTGAGTCGTCTCCGAGGTCTGGACGGGACCGCCGGAGCCACCACCTCCACCCGTCTCTCTGTCCACCGGCTGAATTAATCTGGCAATGCCAGAGGGGGGAGGCCTGGAGGAGCAGAAGGAGGTGACAGGAGTCGGCCTTGATTCCTAACGTTCCCGTGCGTGTGAACAGGAGTCCACTTTGTATGCAGCCAGAACAGAAGCGACTGCAGGAGGCCGTCGGCATGTTTTGTTCTCTGACAGGAGAGCGACGTTATTGTCCCTCATGGGAATAAAACTCATCACTCTGCAGCACCGAGGCAGGAATCTGATGCGTTCTGACGCCTCTGAGGATTCACATCCTTTGTAGTTCAAGCTTTACCAAATCTTCAGTGTTGTTCGACCAAGTTTTTTCAGCTTCAAAGCTATAATGTTGTCCATTCTGGGTCATTTTCAGTGTTTCGTTCTGTTCTTGTGATTAACTCTTTAACTCCCTCGCTGCACCACATTAAATCGACTGTCACTCCATCATGGGAATCGTCCGAAACTTCTGCTCGCCTTCAGGACACAGACTCCTATCAGCTGGAACAATCGCTGGGAGTGTGTCAGAGGGACGATCACACGTCGGGCTCCGTTTAATGCTGCCGGGGGGGGAGGGGAAGAGGGGGGCGCAGCGTCAGCCGGGAATGCGAACTGGAAACTTTGTGGAGAGCTCAGCTGATGGGATGAGCTCACCCACTGTCGGTGAAAACCCAGGTTCTCCATGCTTATTGACAGTTTCAGTCTCGAGTGGGGAGTTAGTTTGTTTTCCCCTTCCTTCCCTGACGAGCTCTCTGCTCCGTCCTGTTTGTTTTCCATCCCCTCCTACAGTGGGAGCGCTCAGGCGGCCGCATACTGGAGCGCGCAGCCTGTGGGTGTGTGTTGTGATTCGTCTTCTCCGCGCTATATTAAGCCCCCCCCCCCTCCTTCTCTCTCTCCCCCACTGAGTCACGGTGACCTGGCGATTCAAAGTAATGGCTCCGGGGCACAAACAAACACCCAGATAAAAATCCAATCACACGCGGTGTTAACGTGCAGAGAGGTGAGGGGGGGGGGCGGCTGCAGCTGCTCGGCAAGGCAAGACCTGACCAGAGCACGGCACGGCTACCCCCCACACCCCCCACACCCCCCACACCCCCACCCCACCCCAGCCTTCCTCAATCTTAGCCCCTACCCGAATCCCAGTCACACATTTTCATAACTGCAGGGGAAAAACGACGGTGACGCAGGAGCATGTTACGCATCCCCTTTTCAAATCTGACACCAGTCGCGGCTCCGGAGGTCAAAAATGAGGTTAGGGTATTGTTCCGGGGGGGGGGCGGTGACTGCAGGGGTCTCTATTCAAAAACCACACCGATTTGTTTATATAATCTCCCTTTATCCCGCCGTACCTGCGGCGCTGAAATGAGCATACATAATAATAATAATAATAGGGAGGGGGAAAAAAAACAGACCCTGTTATATAACTTAGGGCATTAACAGCTTCTCTTCAAGTGGAAACAGGGCCAGCGGCGCCTCATGTGTAATTCAACAGGTGGGTTATGCTGACTTGAGGGGGGGGGCGGAGTGCGTGCGTGCGTTGTGCGTCTTGTTTGGATCCCTGCGACGCGTGGGCGTGCGGAGGAGGAGGGCGGAAAAGGCCCGAACTGCTTTGAATGTGCATGCGCTGCGATGCTCAAATTGCCGCCCCCCAAAAAAAATAGGTCAAGTAACGTCGGTGCTTGTCGGCGCATAATACGCTTATCACATCGGAAGTGCTCGGGTTGCAGCGAGCGGCGTCCCAGTTCAGCCGGGGCTGAACTTTACCGGCACATCAGTGTGACATCAGGAGCCTGTTTGGCACTCCGATGGAAAACAAAAAAAAACATGTCGCCGTGACGATGATTTCACTTGAATCTCGTCGAGGAATCGCTGGATCGAGGGTTTGGGCGTTAACTCCGCAGGGCGGCTGGCAGAGGAATGCCGGAGTGCCTTTGGGCAAACCAGAAAGTAGAAACCTCCATTCAAACTCTATGAGACGTGAATCTTTGATTAAGTTGAGTCCGAGCTGAGCTCTGAGTCCTTATCGTCCCAAAAACAAAGAGATACTGTTGAAATCGCAGCAAAAACACGCGTTAGATAACTTGCAGTAACTCCTCAGAGTTTTCACATGAGGTCATCCCCATAAAGTCGCACGGCTGACATCAGCAACAGCCAGGTGGAGGCGCCGCGGCCCCGGCAGAACCGTTGACATGGGCGTGCAGCGGCCAAACCTGACATCAGGTTTGTTTGTTTTTTCTGTCAGAGGCACGTTAAAAGTGGTGCCGACGTGACAGCCAAGTCCGTCTGCTCAGCTTTCGAGGCGAGACGACGGGATCCAAGTGGCGGGAACCATGGCAACGGCGTGAAACTGTCAAAAACTCGGCAGGGCGGGGGAGCCTTGCTGAGTGAAAACCTTCACAGTTTAACCTGTGTGTGTGTGTGTGTGTGTGTGTGTGTGTGTGTGTGTGTGTGTGTGTGTGTGTGTGTGTGTGTGTGTG
>JAUESF010063840.1:0-14511 GCA_032274765.1 Malacoctenus tetranemus | reverse complement strand
GTGTGTGTGTGTGTGTGTGTGCGTGCGTGCGTGCGTGCGTGCGTGCGTGCGTGCGTGCGTGCGTGCGTGTGTGCGTGCGTGCGTGCTCCCCGGTGCTGAGAGAAGACACCTCGGCGGAGCCGTCAGCACAGCCTGCTGCTGCCGGCCTCGAAACATGGCTCGGGGAGGGGGACAGGGTCCACCGCACTACCGCAGCCATTGCCAGCAGCTGCCCGCCGTTGTCCCTGTCCCCCCAGTTTGCCCGCCCATCTGCGGAGCCGTGAAGGAGCCTGAAGATTTACTGCCCCCTCAGAATTAGTATATCATCAGTTCTTAAATGTGTATGTTTGTTGTTTTGTTTTGTTTTTGTTAAAGTAGATTTTGTTTTTGACAAAATATTCAGGAACGTTGTAAGAAAGTGTTGCTGTGCAGTTTTTAGTACTGTACAATTTTACATGAATGTGCTCGTTTGTCACAGGAGCCTCATCAGTGTCTGAGGGTCCACTTCCTTTATTCTCAACACACGCTCTGCAAAAATCTTTGAAGTACACTTGTGAAAAGCTTGCTGCTTGTCCTGTACAGCAAAATCAATTTTTTTATGATTTGTTTTGATCTGAAAACAACAACCCTGCTACTGGTCCCTGCAGCAGTGTTCTGTCTCGTCATGCCACGGGACACTTTTGGAGGCATCTCTTCAATTTAGAGGAGTCTCACCTTGTTCGTCCAAACACGCCCACATTTTGATAAATGAAAGTTTCAAGATAAATACTTGAAAAAGGAAAAAAGAATTGAAATGAATAAGGAAACAGTTAACTGTGCCTGTACAGAGATAAAAACAGAGTTGTTCTCTGGATGCTTAAATAAAAACTGAAGCACTCCTACTCGTTCCCCAACTTCTCTCTGATTCTGCATTAATGACAATTTGTCATTTCCTATGTGCATTTCATCTCGAGTAGTGATTATATGAAGCCAACTCTAGAGAAAAAGGTAATTTCATGCAGAAATTATATTTTTTCGTTCTAATAAAAATCTGCATTTGCAACAAATAGTTAGAACTGAGCCTCTGTGACTTGATGAGCCTCACTCGGAGTCGTATCACTTCAAAGAGGGCATCCCTCTTCCTGGGGCCTCCCGTGCCTCAGTCCACAGCGCTCAGTCAGAGCTGCTACCCCTAAGTTCCAAGATGCCGGTGATATTTGCCAAGTTCAAGCTAAGCAGTTATAGATCTTTAATAACCCTCGCATGGTGGGGGACTTGGTTAATTGGATCAGGATGAAAAAAATGGACCCGACTGGATCACTATAAAGTGGACGATCGTATCTCAGGGACCCCCGACGCACCGCCGGTGCTGTAAACTGTGAGGCACTGAAGGGAAAGAAGTGCTCCGACTTCGACTTTATACACTGCGCACAAACAGGGAGCGCATAGTGGTTTATCTTTTATTAGTCACAGTAAATTGAAGGAGTATAACTAATATATTTGTGAAGCTTTGTATTTCTGTTTGAAATTGGACCACATTGTGATTAAAACAACCTTGCATTTGTGGGATGAGCAGATGCAGATAGAGGGCTGAATACATGCAGGTGATCAAACTACAAAATCGTTATTGTGTGTGTATCTTCTTTTTGTCAACGGAAATAAATACTCTGTTGCCGATCCTGCAAGCAACCAGCGCCCTCACCTGCTCTTCCATCCATCAAGTCGAGCACTGGGCTCTCATCTGTTTTAAGAACGTGCTCTGTTGTCCAACATTACTTCACTGTGACGTGTCCAGTTGTATCAGTCCGACTGAAGCAAAACAAATCTGAACTGTTTGATTGAATTTTTTTTTTTTGTTTCCATTATTTTTTCTCAAGTATTAATGTAAATATGAATTTATTATTACTATTATTACTATTCATTAGTTTGTTACCACCTGCCATTACCTTTTGGTTGATTGAATCTGGTGAGTAACATGAGTTAACTCAAACTGACTTAGATCTAATAAAATCTCATGTTTTTCTCTCCACACAAATTGAAACCAACCCTCTTTTTTCTCCTGTTGTGTATTTTTGTTGTGCTTCTGATTCCAGGGTTGTTGTGAGAGTGCAGACAGACAGTCGTAGCTAAACTACTCCTCAGTGATATAATGAGAACATCAGTCTTGTGTAGTTGATCAGACAGGGATCAAAAGTCAAACATGTAAAAAAAAAAAACAAGTTTTAAAAGCCCAAAGGAAGACAAGAACCAAAACAAGCACGAGTTAAAGGCCCGCTCTGTATTTAGTGGGTAGTGAGATTTGCCTTCTCCACACTGAAGTTTCTTAACAGAGGGGGACTCTGATTTGTGTGGCGCGACTTCTTTTCGCCACCATTTGCAACATCACGCTTTCTCTCCCCTCCTCCCTCAGATGCTGATCTATTTTCTTGTTTTCGCAAAGCCCTTTATTCTCTTGTGTGTGGACACATTCTTCACACCCGAAGGTCAGGCAGACAGGAAGGGAGGGAGTAGTATGGGGGGGGGTGACTGAAGAGCTTCTACCTTTCCTCTCTTCCCACATTTTTCCCTCTGTCCTCTTCCTCCCTCTATCTCTTTTTAGCCTTCTCGAGAGGAAAAGGATGAGGGAAAAAGACAAGTGTCTGCAGCAGTTGCCCCTTACCCTATGTGTGTGTGTGTGCGTGCGTGCGTGCGTGCGTGCGTGCGTGCGTGCGTGCGTGCGTGCGTGCGTGCGTGCGTGCGTGCGTGTGCGTGCGTGCATGTGAGATCGCCCACCTCCAAAATCCAACGAGACCTCTTTGTTTCACCCTCCTCTGTACCTCACCTATCCCCCCCTCCCTTCATCTTCTCCCCCCTCCACCTCCTTTTTTCCTCCCCCTCTCGTGCCGACCTGCCTCTTCACTCTTTTATTCCTCTCTGCCTGTACACGCTCCACTGATACACTCCAACAGATCCAGCAGTGTCGGTCAGAGCCACTCGACAAGGTCAGGGAGTGTAAGTGTCGTCAATGCGTGTTAGCCCTGTGGGACCGTCCCACCCCTCTCCCCTCCCCTCTTTTCTTCTGCCTTTTCAAGACATCGAAGCCACATGCAGCACAGCCACTCCAGGCACAACTGCTACCTGCCCCACCAAACTGGCGAACTTTGCTCTGCATTGGGGGTTTATGTGACAGTCGAATGCTTCACGCCTCGTCAAAAAAACTCAATTTGGACTCTGGATTTGAATCAAAATTTGGTTTCAACTTGTATGGATTTCATTTCAGAGTTTTATTTTGAAAATCTAGATGGTTTCACTTGTTTGTAAGACAGCAGAAAGCACGAGATGCGCTTTACTACAGGTATTGTGTTGTGTTGTTTTGCGTCCGTTGTGAATATGTGAAAAAGGTTGTTAAGAGCGACCTTTAATTACTCATGAGTTTTGCATTTCACCACATTAAGAAGTGATGAATAATGCAGGAGTGAAGCATGAGAGCAGCACTGGGCGCCACAGCTGCTGTTTTTGCCTTGCGTCCTCCAAGCTTCCGCCTCTTGATAGTTCCTGTTTGCAAAACTCCGATTTATGTTTCAATCAATTCTGACAGAAACTGCAGGGTTTCATTGAAAACGTGGTCAACCACACGTGCAGTTTGCATAACCAAAATTAACAAACTACAAGATGTGAAGATGTGTCTTAAAAAACACACTCTACCCACAAATGACACACAAACACCTTGAAAACAAGTGCTGATGCTGAATACTGAAAAATTCAAGGCAAACCTGTTCAAATCCCTTTGACTCTGTTCGACTGTCTGGAAGGACAAGATGTGTTAGCATCCTTTTTTTAGCCCTTTTCAACTTAATTCATGATGAGTCTTTACTGTATTTATTATTTCAATTGTTCTGTGGTAGATAAAATTGTCTTATTTTAATTTTGTTTGGGGGGGGCAGATGGCATAGAGCAGCTGATATAAAAAAAGAACCATTTATCAGCTATTAAACGAAGGGAAAACAGTAGTTTATATCACAATTAAAAAAAAGACAGAGATGAAAGAGAAATCTTGGGAAAATTAGGTGGGGGGGCAGTGGGGGGGTGAGAGGACTGTGAAATGAGAGGCAAAGGTGTGAGAGAACGGGAGGGGATGGATTTGCCTGGTGCAGCAATCTAAGCCAGTGTACTTCAAGGCCTCGGTGGGAGGGCGAGCTTTAAAAGAGAGACAAAAAAAGAAAGATGAGACAGGAGGAAGAAAAGAAAGAAGTAAAGGAGAGAGAATAACAGGTGGGACTGAGGGAGGGAGGGAGGGAGGGACGGAAGGACGTGGCCGGGGAGGGCGGCATGACTCATGGAAGCTGCTCATGAAAGCGTCTGGAGGAGCAAGGCTGCAGCTTAATTTATGGAACCTAATAGGGGAGGGAAAAAAGTACTGTTGTGTTGCATTAGGCAATTCGGAGGAACTGTCGGTGAGAGAAGAAAGGCAGCAGCTGATGAGGCCCGAAAGACAAAAGGATTGTGTCCCTCCACTCAACACACCAACACACTGACACACACTTTGCTCTTCATCTGCAGGAAACTAAACACAAACGCTTGATCCTACCTGTCCTTGATTGCTGCAGTGAAACCCTACAGGAAGCTACCATCAAAACATGCATGATGATGTCATGGAATGGGGGGGGGGGGTTACTGGCACTCAGTGTGCATTGGTTGTGCGTGATCACACAGGGTTCCTATTGTCTGCTGATGACCCAGATGGCCATTATCTCTTTTTATGTCGCCACCTCAAATTGTCTAATTGTGTAAATGTGATTTTAAAGCGTGGGCATGGTGAGTCTAAGTGTGCCCCTCCCTCACGCCCACACTGACAGACAGAGGGGCGATGGCTGGCTGGCATCACCTGGTCTTCAGGTGATATTGGAGATTTTTTTTTTGGAGGCCGAGGGAATCAACTACTTTCAGTTAAAAAAAATCTTTGCTGTTAAATAATTAACCCTACGAATTTATGATTTGATCAAAGGATTCAGTTCATGGATGGACGTCTTAGTGGGGGGTCAGGGTTCACCAGGGTTCATGGGGACACAGATCTGTTGTCACTGTGGTGTCCCATTACAACCTTCACATTGTCACGTCAGCGTCCCAGCTGTGACACCAGCACAAATGTTTTTGTTAAACAATAGATGAACACAACTCTTCGTTGGCTCCATGTGCATTTAGTCATTTATTAGCATTGATGAACCGACATTCCTCTTGAAATATACTGTTGCTCCAATTCAGCTTGCAGCAAAAAGGATCTGAGTGGTTTATTTGGGTTGAATTTTAACTTTGGGCGGGCTGCATATTTTTTGGGCGGTGATTTTTTTAAGGTGAGCTGCTGCTGGATGAAAACAAAAACAACAACCTCAAAACAAAACAACCAAGAAAACAAAGAAAAAATCCCACATTGGCTTTCTGTCAAGTGAAACTGTTGCTGGTATTTTTTCCACATTTCACACTGATGTTTTGAAATCATTTTCTGGGTTGAGGCGTCAATGGATGAACGAGCTCCCATGTGTCAAATACTGATTTTCACCCAATCTCATCTCTCCATCAGTGATGCATTTTGGAACGGTTTAACAAAAAACTCTGATGGGACTCAAAAAATAGCAAAATCTAAATGATCATATTCTCATTTTTAAAAAAATGGAGAAAATGCTCCTATCGCACGGCAGAAGTGAGCGGGTGCAGCACAGGACTGGGAAAAAGGAGTGAAAGAAAGAAACAGTTGGAGAAGAAAAAGAGAATCTGTGTGTGGATGCGAGAGACAGATGGACTGAGAGGGAACCGATAAAGGCCACGTGAAGAATCACAGAGAACAGATAGAACGGTGGAAAAACTGAAGGCCCGACAGGCGCCAGAGGAAAAGTTTTACAACAGCAATAATATAAATCTATCCAATTTACTTGGTCTTTGTGTGTAGGGTAGGGGAGTGCATGGGGGGGTGGGGGGTGGGGGGTGAAGCGGCATGGGTCCACTAAAAAGGACCTATGTGGCACATAACCAGGCATGGACGTGCAATATTACCAAAGGGATCCGGCTGCATGTCACACACTCAGTTCTACACACACACACACACACACACACACACACACACTGGTAAAAAGGGGAACAGGGACAGTATGGCATGCCATTAATGAGAAGTCTTATGTTCTCTTAGTAGCCTATTCCTTGAATCACCACTTCATACTGTGTGTGTGTGCATGCGTGCGTGCATGTGTGTGCGTGTGCGTGCGCGCACAGGGAGGCCATATTTGTGTGTGTTTGAGAAAAAGATAGATTTTTATGGTTTATTCCCACAAGGGAGACATGCGTGTGGTGGCCAGAGCCAATTGGACATGCCTGAAAGATTTTTTTTGAGAGCAACATGGGAAGGAAGGCAAGCGAACAGCAGAGCAACAAAGGACTTATCTGGGTGGGACAGAGAGAGAGAGAGAGACCCTGTAATCCTATTCATTATGTATTCTCATGGAGAGAAGAGGATGGTATCAGACCACAGTGGAGGATACGTTCCTGTAATAGGGACCATCATTTTTTGAAGAAATAATCATCAAAACCAGTCTCCCATTGAAATAGGGGGAAAAAAGCAAGTGGTGAGAAAAAAGAAGCGATTGAGGAAAATTTCTCCCTCAAGAGAAGAAACAACACACAGCTTCCCTCCACTTTAGCAGAATCCAACCTAAATCAGCAAACACAACAACACATCTGACAATCACAAAAAGATTGTATTTTTTTCCGACCAAATCTGCTTAATTAAATAGAAATCCGGCACTCAACAAGGACTCGTTTCAAAGCAGGATATTGTTTCTATAAATTGGCCGAAAAATACCTATTTTTTGTCAGAGGGCTGCAACTCTTATGGTCACACAAAATTCAGATTTTCATTTTCCAAAATAACAAAAATATCAAGAAAAAAAACCTACACCAAAAAAACCAAATCAAACTTACAGAGGAAAATAAAACCAGCTTCGCTGTTTCCTGCGACAATTTGAATTCTAGAAAAAAACAAAACGCCTCCCTGTGCACACAAACTATCTCACAAGGAGCCGAGTGTTAGCTTTCAGATTCTCTTATTTTCACGTTGGTTTCATCCTTCTTCCTCCACACTGATAAAGCCGTCATGCTCCTGGCCTGCAGGAGTCCAAACTCCATCAGTGCTAATCTTTTGCAGGTAATAATGGAGTCCTCCGGGTGGATGCCGAGTGCACAGTATTAGCCTCATGAAGCACCTTTCCCTCGACATCCTAGCATGCATGTTGCTATCATCCTGTCAGGATGTGGGAGTTTCCAAACACACAGCAATGAAACTCTCTCCACACATTCCCCCCCCCAAAAAAAAAAAATCTCCTTTCCTCATTTTGAACAAATCAGGAGATGATCCCAGACACGGGTTCTCACATAAAAAAAGAAACAACTCCATTTTTCCCGGCGCGCCGCAGCCAGCCAAACTGTAGCCATGATGCAATGTTGAATGGCAGAGAAGAAATCAGGGGATGGGCGAGATCATAGGGAAAGATGGATCAAACAGCTCCTCTTTCCTTATTCATGCCTCTTGTTCATGTAGACGCTGCTCTTCCTCAAGTAACGCTGCTCGTATTTGATATCTGCTATTGTGTTGTCGGTGAAGAAGAAAACGCTACGATACGTATATAGAGTATCATACATGTACACGAGACTTGGTGGGAAAAAAGGTATTAGGTCTTCAGCTCCACGGTGCATGAGTTCTCTTTGAAATACAGCATTGATGCATGAAGGAGGGTGTCCACAGTGTGGCATGAGAAGCCACGACGTGGACAAGGTGTGGCATGATTGGCATCAGCTGGGTGTGATGGCTGCTGACGTTAGCCTGTCACAATTAAGCATCCCTTTGCCGCAGGATTCGCCTGCACAAACACTGAGTTCCTCTAAAGAGGCAGCAGGAATAAAGGCGTGTTGCTACGTCCAGTCGCCCAATTGCTTCGGTGGCAAAACGGTGGGATGTCGTCGTGGGCAGGAACAGACTTCATCGTTTTAGAGCTCAGCACACATGAGTGGAACAAGAGGAAGCTGATTGACGTGGTGGCCTGATATCAACACACCTGCTCCAATGGATGAATTAATACTGGAAGGGTGCAGTGAATGAGCAGGACTGAGTTAGCTTGTTTGTAATTATCAAAAGACATGAGACACATAAATCAATTTTGGGTGCGTTTGACCCAGGATGACAGCAAAACGTTTGGACACCTCAGACCTGAATTGTCAATCTAAGCTTTGGTTGTTACGGTAATTCACTCAGTTTTGCTGGGTGACTTCCCCATTTACAACAAACATGTGGAATCGATGCCGATTGTGGTCGTGGCCTCGACTGGAAACGCTTCAAAACCTGAAGCTGTCTTGTGTGAATGTGCGCTGCCCCTCGCGCCACCGTTCCTTGTTGACCACAGCTGGATTTGAACATTTCTCCTCCATAAAGGAGCTGATGCTGAGCTGCAACACTGAGCTTTTGTCCATGCTTCCATTTATAGAACAGTCCCACGGGGACAGGGCTCCATTTGTCCATCTATTTCAACCATCAGAAAAACACCGAGTCATCAGCTGCCCATTGTTACTGGTTGGAGGTCCGTCAGGACACTTACATGCACGCAGCAGTCAAGCTACGCTCATAGTTCAGCAGATCAGTCGGTCTTCTCGTGCTGTCTGAGTATGCATGCAGGGGAGACAATAAGGAGGAGCCAACCAGCCACATATCGCTCCAAGCGATTCTGGTCGAGCCAAAGATGGAGTTAACAACAAGTGGTGAAGGCTGACATCAACGTTGCTGTTGGGCCGTCCATTATCCGTCCAAAAATCATTTCTGCTGCGTTTTGTTTGTTACTTGGAGGTTTCTCTGTCGCTATGGATTTCACCTGTGGCGGGTAAAGTGGTGTATGAACGTCATCGAGTCACATTCCAGCTGAGCCAAGTGGATACACACAGCAGCAACTCGGCAATCGGCCTTGTTTTCAAGGTGTATTTATCGACGGTCTTAAAATGCACCTAAAAGTCTGATTTCAGTCGAGCTGAACCAACAGCTGGTCATTCTCTGGCAGCAGCGAGGGACGATGTCTGTGTGATTCTAAATGTGTGCACGGGTGATGAGTGCATGGAGCATGAGCTGCACCGTTGTTTGAAGCCCAATGGAAAAAAATTCAGAAAGTGAAGAAAGGTTCATTTGAAAAGTGATGATTCGTCTTCTGTACAGACTGGGAAACAATTCATCTCCCAGTCCCTCTGAAACGAGGGGCAGAACCTCCCTGTAGAGCCTCTGGAAAAACTTCAACATGTGCAACAAAATTAAGATCTTAATTTGGGATTAGACGCCGTGCACTGCCCTACCCTGCATTTATCAGGAAGTAGTATGTTAATGTGGCCGCTCTCTGAGAAGTTTTGGAAAACTTCTTTCCGGCGTGGAACAAATAAAATTGCTGTGTTTTGTCAACCCTGGCACTTGATAAGACGTTACATTGTTAATTAAAAGGGGAAATACCGGAACAATCTGTGCAGGGTTTTTCTATTTAAAGCTTGGTGAAATTCTGATTATGCTCCGGCGATGGGGCTTGATTTTCTAACGGAGCAGTAAATGACATCCCGAGCGGAGCGGGAATTGTGACCTCACTGGAGAAAGTGAAAGGAAAAGCGAGGAAGGGGAAAAAAGAGAGGAGGGGGGTACTACTTTGGCATGTTTAAGATGATAAAGGGGTTATAATAAAGAGGGCAGTGTGAAGAGCGCAGGATAATCCAAGTGCTCTAAAAAAATACATTAAAAGTACATGATGCAGGATTATAATAATGACGATTTTGTACATTTGGTGGCATTAGTGAGTGATAATTGCAATCTCATCTATGAAGTCTTGACTTAGTTTGAAGTTTGTGGTTATCAACAGTTTCCTCTCCATTTGTTGAAAAAAAAATTCCAATCAGATAAATTAAGGGATGAAAAAATGGAGCTAAAACACCAACAAGAAGTGACCAGAAATAAACCCAAGTTTTCAATCACTAACATTAGTGCTATTCTGGCAGTGTTCATTAGAGGTGCCATGTTGCTGTGAGGGTGGAGGACAAGCAAGCCTGTAACTTGAAGGATATGAACCGATCAGTAGACAGCAGCAACACCAACAAAGATGTCGGTGATGCAGCGGTGAACGCCTGGTAGGAACCTGGTAGTTAGTGAAACATGAGTGTCAAAAAAAGCCAATATTGAAAGTCAGTTTGTCAAAACAAGCAGCTGGATTCTTGCATTGTGGCCAACAGGCTCGTTCAAACGTTGGTGACGGGATTTTCGGCTGCAGTCGTAGTTCTGCTGCCGAGATGGAACCAGTGTGTTGCACAGGACGGATCAGCGCCTATTCAACACAACAGCAAGCTGCTCACAGTGAACCAACATTGAGGAAACAGTTGGATCTGACCACGTTTTAATGGAGGGTGACTTGGTGACTCCGATCCAGATCTGGCAGTGGTCAGGGTGGATGGGAAGTGGTCTCGGGATGAAAAGCTGTGAAGATGCAAGCAGGGTCACAATTGGCCAGCGCTCACTGATGCTCACGAGGAGCGAGGGGCTGTCCCATTTTGCTGCTCATCTACAGGAACCCTCGACTGAGAGGAGAGCAGGCCAGCAGGTGCAGTTTTAAACCTTTTGCCAATGTTCTACTTGAAAACTTGGCGCCCTGCAGTCGCTGTAGGTTTTACTATGACAGGCAATGTAATTGAGCATTGATGCTGACCATAAAGACTCACAAATGCTGTGTTTACGAATGACAGGATGCCGCCACTTTTTTTTTTTTTTTCAAATGTCGCGAAATGTCTCAAGTAACACAACCAGTTCAAGTTGTCAAATTAGCCTCTGAATCTCTCGGATGTCAGCCCAGCCCAGCCCAGCCTCCATGGGAACGCCAAGCAAGAGCAACTGTTGGGGAGGTCCCACCTCACAAAGGGTCTTTGTCCCAGGTGTCGCCACACACCTCCAGAGGTCCGCGAGAGTCTCGGCCTCAACAGGTCCTGGGCTTGTTCAAGTCTCACACGAAACTGGTTCTAATCTTATGTTCTATTCGATTAAATGTCAGAACCAAGAACCCGTTGAGAGACTGTGCACTGAGAAGATTCACGGAATTGTCTTTAGGGCTGGGCTGCTCTGTAGCTTTACTGCTCCCTTCCACTCATCAGGCCTTATTACTCTGGTTAAAGATGGGATAATGGCATAAAGAGAACTGCATATGCAAGTTTCAAAAGGCTCTGGGAGTTTCATGGTGTGAGGGGAGAGAGAGAGGGAGAGGGAGAGCGTGCGCTAATAAGCATGCAAAGGGGGCGAGGGAGGAATTGTTGTGAGATAGAGGGAGTGAAAGTAAAGCGAGAGCAAGGAGAACGTGTGTGTGTGTCCATTGCTAATGGATGTTTCTGCTTGGCGTGTGGTTTGAATGTGTGTTTCTTCCTTTTAGTAGCTCCCTAATCCTGTTACACAGCAACTGGTGTGTGTGTGCGTGTGTGTGTGCGTGCGCGCATGCGTGTGTGTGTGCGTGCGTGTGCTGTAATGGGGTTGTTCAACTTTCTCAAGCTTCGAATTTTGTTAACTTCCCCTTCGTCCTACTTTTTCCAAGATCATACAGTCTCTGTCTCTGTCTTGCTCTCTGTCTCGCTCTCTGTCTCGCTCTCTGTCTCTGTCTCTGTCTCGCTCTCTGTCTCTGTCTTGCTCCCTGTCTCTGTCTCGCTCTCGCTCTCTGTCTCTGTGTAACTTTAACCTGGCTCACCTTCACTCGCTCCTCTCTTTGTCATTGCTCCGTTCTTTCCTGGCGTCGCCCTCACTCTTCCCCTCCTCTGTCCTCTTTCTTTTCTCTGAGCTGCGTTTCCTACAAAAGCAGTGGGATCTGTTATTGCTGACTTGAATGTTTTCTGTTTCTGTTCTGATTATAAATCACACCACACGTCCAACAGTGATTTTCACAGCACTCAATAATGAACTTTTTGCTCTTTTTATTGACTTAAACAAAAATTGGCTAACTTTACAATTCATCTAGTTTATATTCCCCCTGTTGTTATGATAAAAATTACAATAAATATGACATATTAGTAATTTATATAACCCTAATGACAATCATGTATAATAGTTAGCATTTAATAAGCTGTTGATCTTTTTTCTTTTTAGCTGGATTAATGATTTGGTGGTTTGTTGTTTTTTTTCTATTTATATTCCTAAACTGGATCAGACTGAGATGCTGTTCACTCCACTGACACGTGGCTTCACGTTGCGTTGTGGGCTTGTGGCAGGGCCTTCTGCAAGCCCACTGCTACTTGTTCACTTCCCTTCCGTGTGTTGCTCCACGTTCCCTCTGTGCCACTCAAACCCTGTGTTTCATGTTTGAATTAGATTTTTGGAGGAGGCTGAGGTCTGTCTAACTGACTGGTATTCATTCATTCATTCATTCATTCATTCATTCATTCATTCATTCATTCATTCGTTCATGTGGACTTGATCCAAGCTCAGGTCATCCAGCCCAGATTTCTGGTCGTCACTATCGTGCAGGTCTGCTTGGCAGTGAAAGCAGTCATAGAATAATGCAGCAGCGGAGTCACGATGTCAGGGTGAACGTAATGATAATGAGTTTAGCTCAGGGTGGAATCTGAAACAGGTCCAGAGGTGGACCAAGACATGAACCAGGTTTTGTGTCCTCATTCCTCCCAGATCTGTACTGTCTCAGTGTCTGGTTGGTCAGTTTAACTAGATTCCTTTGTGGTCCCTTTCAGCGTCTCCTTTCCCCTACTGTATTTTAGTCATTTTAACACCAGTTATTGCGTTATCATAAAACACATGAGCACACACTGGAAACCCTGGAGGCCTCCTTTGCTTTCCTCTGCATTGACTAGACTGCCCACCCCACACCCCCATTGTGTACAAGTGACCAACTTGCTTGGAACGCCACCTCTGGCTAAAACCTGCACGCTGTGAGATTTGTTGAGTGCGGTTCTTCTCTCCATCAAAGACGATTAGACCCTTTTGATTTTAACGACCCACCGGCCTTCAATTAATTACAATTTTTCCCCCTCCTCTTCGTTTCACTTTTGGCCCCATGAGGCTCTGGGGGTCCTAAAACTGTCAGTTTATTGTCCGATCCTGTGAGCCGTGATGTGCACCAAATATTTAGGGCCACCAGCGGGGCTTCGGCGTGTCTGGCCTGTCTTTTGGAGCAGCGGGTGGGGTGTTTTATGAGGCTCCACCAAACACACCCTCAGTATCCAGGGTAAGGCCCGAGGCCCCCCTCTCTCTCTCTCCAACGCCGGGCCCAACCTTCGCTGCAGCGTCGTGGCGATGTGAGTGTGAACACAGGATGAAGACAAAGAAAAATCACGATTCGCTTTGGTGGTCACCCCCTTCACTCTCAGGCTCGTTAATAACCAAACAATTAAGCCACTCACTGCATCGCTAGTGAAGCATTCAAGAACACAACCAGAGCTGATGGGTTCAACGTGTTAGTGGGAACAGTGACCGCACAAAAGTTGAAGGATTTTTCGAGATCTTGCTTTATTTTCTTTGAGAAAGTGTTAGTCGTCAGTGTTAGTCGTCTGTTGTCTTTCTTTTGTCTCCCCCCCCCCCCCCAACCAAAACCTTCTCCCTCTGTGTTTTTGGAGGTGCTGATTAAGTCAGGGTTGCTGGAAATGAGATGTGAGGCCTAATTGGGGGTAGTCAAAAATAAGACACGCTGAGACGCAGTCACTGCTTCGGCTCATGCGACTGCGATGGGGCGCAGGGATGGAGCGAAGGCGCCGGGAGCTCCGAATTAACCCCCAAAATATGGAAATCAAAGCTCCAATATTGTCGCTGTCTAATATTTGGAATTCCCAGGACGATGTTGACCTGCTTCAGAAACGCCGTCACTGAGACAGGAACCTAATGGGGAGATAGAGTCATTCCGTGGTTGTCGCACCCTTTTTAAAGAATTGCAAGACAGCTAAATTATCAGAGAAATACGAGTTATTCTTATCAATGTATTTAGGTGAAAAAGCACTGGTTTAATTCTGGTTGTTCTCTCTTCCTTCTCCTCTCCTGTTTTTTTTTTAATTACTCATTAATGAGCTGGCACGGCTCCAGAGATGTCCATTAAATTAGCACGCAAGATTTATTCCTTCAATCGCTATAAAAACACACATTACCTCACTCGTTTTTCTCGAGTGGATCTTTTTTTCTCATCATTTTTTTGTTTCGTGTTCTTTTTTTTAATTTATTTATTCCCCACTGTCAAGCACATGAACTATTTTAAACTTAAACCCTTAAAATGCCCCCTTAACCACTGAGACAAAGGCTTGATTTGAAGGAAAAAGAAAAAAGTGAAAAGCAATTAATTTTGCCCTCTAAAATTATACATATACTGAAAGTTTGGACTCACAGCTCCTGATGCTTGTTTGATTGCAGCCTGAAAAGGATGTAATTTAATGCCTTAATCATCTTCTGGGCTCAGCTGTTTGAAAGTGGGTGTCCTGTGTGTGTGTGTGTGTGTGTGTGTGTGTGTGTGTGTGTGTGTGTGTGTGTGTGTGTGTGTGTGTGTGTGT
>JAUESF010063812.1:0-10232 GCA_032274765.1 Malacoctenus tetranemus | reverse complement strand
GGCGGCGGCAGCAGCCTGCTAATCTGCCTTTCTAAAGCAGAGGTGGATTACAACATGTGTGCGCCTCTGTAAGTGGGAAGGCGCGATGATGAATTTCCCCCCTCCGCGCGCCACAAAGGACGGATCCCTAATCTGCAGCATTCACGCCGCGTTCAAAACCAAAACGGGCGCCAAGCGCCGCGCCCCGCCACCGTCGGCCCGGCTCGCGCGGAGCTGCGTGAATGTGATGGAGGTGGTGGTGGTGGGGGAGGGGGGGGGTGCATGCAGGGCCGCATAGTGACCAAATAATCCCATTATGCTGCGCGATCGTCCCAGCTGTGAATATATGGAGAGACGAGCGTGTGAAGTGTGATATTGTGATGCAGCGCTGAGAAGAGGAAGAATGCGGTGTTTAGTGGAATTGGATGAATGTGTTTGCAGGTCAAGACTGTAACAATGAAGGGACCTTTTACCTAAATACGAACATAAATAGTTGTCAAGCGCCACCTAATGTGTCTCTATATGATGTTATTACAAATGTGATGTGATAATGTTGAATGATTACGCAGGAAAACGCCAACTACAACAATCACTTTTCACCGCCCCTCCAAAACTGCCTTTGAGGAAGGCTGTGCACCCCTCTCTCTCAACATGGTTTAACCCGAAACATTACAGGGAAGCCAAACATAAGCAGAAACACACTCTCGAGCCTTCAAAATAAAAGCATTGGACAGTCTCCAGGATCTGCTAAAGCACTCAGAAAGAGTCCTCTCAATGTCAGAGCAGGCAAAGCATCAGGCCTCCCTCTGGGAGGGGTGGGGGTGTGGGGGGCACCAGACCCCGGAGAAACTCATATACGACACTGTAATCAAACAGAAATGAAACTGTATTAAGCTAATGTGCAATCTGTAACAACAACCACCCAGCAAAAAGCTCCTAACTGCACCGAAATGGAATTAAGCTGCAGTTCCAGCTGCAATAATAACAATTACTGGCAACTTGTTCCTATTGCTGCTAAAAACAGGCAGCGGATCAGGGCGGCTCTGTACTGCCGACCTTCGGCTGGCTCTGGGTGGCAGGAGCGCTCTGATTTGCGATAAACCTCAGAGGAGGAGCGGGCGGAGCCGCCGTGTCATTAGGTGGAGCCCACTCCCTCGGCCGGGCCACTTTTGATCAGGGATATTTATTTGCCATTCAGGCTCTGCCAGCCGGCAATCAGCGGTTGTGGCTCTGCCCACTTAGGTCAAACTAGAGCGGTGAGATCCCATGCCTCCTCCTCCTCCTCCTCCTCCTCCTCCTCCTCCTCTTGTCAGGTTGACTTCAAAGCTCACCAGCTGTTTGTGCGCGCAGACGCGTCGCTGTAAATAAAGGAGCGTCCGAGAGCGGCGAAAAGACGAAACACACGCGCGTGGGGATCGATGGCGGACCCCGTTTAATTACCCACATCCGTAATTGCTGCATATTTGACTTTATTGGAAGTGCCTCGAGTGCCAGTTAGTAAAAATAGCCTCAATCCACCAGATGATTAGGGGACAGGCTCGGCGAAGACTGATTGCCGTGGCCTTTCCAGAGCTATTCTGGCTCCGCTGAGTGTGTGCCTTCCACTCAACATTGATCTATCGACCCACGCTCCAGTAAAACCTCACTCAGACCAAAAGGTGAATCGCACACACACACACACACGGCAGCCCCCACGAACGAGCCCCCCCCCGTGCATATACACACACCAAAACACACCGACACAGACTAACAAGCGTGCTGATTTCTGATGACAAGATTGATGGAGCCTCTCTAAATTCTCCCTGCGTCAACAGCCGGCCGGCCGGCCCGGTTGCGAGCCACGGTGCGCAAGGCCCCGCGCGCCGCGCCGAGCAGCCTTCGCTGGGCTTTTTTTTTTTGTGTGTGACAGCGATGCAATCACCGCACTGTAATTGGAATTGAGCAGCTCATCCATGCAGCTATGCGGCTCAGTGGGTGGGAGGAGGAAGGAGGAGGAGAAAGAGGAGGAGGAGGAGGGTCAGGGAAGCGACTGCGAGCGTCCGGCCGTGAGGTCAGAGCAGAGAAGAAGAAGAAGAAGCGAAACAACACGTCAGTCTCTTCACTCTCAGGTTCTGCTGAAGTAACAACGCAGGTTGGCTCCACCAGTAACAACAAAGTGATGATTTAGAGATACTTCATCTCTCCCAGTTTACTGCTCACACGACTGTCTGACTTACATATTACCACTATCAGAGCTACGCGCACAGAAAGCTGCACAGTTCCGGTGCCAACGTGAGCGCCGGCTGAATGGCTGATTCCAGAAATCGCCCTGTTGTTTGCAGCCAAAGTAAATGAAAGCACTTTATTGGAACGTGACGGTGATATTAAACGTGAGAGAGGGAAAAAAGAGAGACGCCTAAAAAACTCTCTGAAATAAAAAGTGTGAGACGGCTGAAGTGAAAGCCGGACCAACAGCAATTACTGCTAATTATCAGCGCCTCGGCTCTGCCCTCAGCACTCGCGGCACGTAGCGCGCATCCATCCTCTGGCTTCCCCCACCCCGGGCTATCTCCCCCCCCCACCCCCACCCCTCCCCACTCCCTCCCTCCTTCCTTCATCCGCCCGTAACCAAAACAGCACCGGAGGAAGCCGGGTTTGTCGCCGGGCCTGATGGGACGGCGTGAGTCCTGGCGCACTTCTTCCTCCGCCCTTATCACCCCCCCCACCTTCCCCCACCACCACCACCCCTCTTTAGTTTTCGTTTGGCTCTCGCGGCGAGCGTTTGGATTTATTAGGAGGTATTACCAGAGAGAGCTCGGCGTAACCGGGCTTACTTCCTGTCAGAGCCGGCGCAGGAAGGGGGGGGCGAGAGAGGAGAGGAAGAAACAGCAGAGCGGAGACTCGTGGAGGAAGAACACAACAGGAACGCACACGAGAGGGGGGGGCGATGAAGTGTGCGAAATACATTTTTTATCATGCACGCCTGAAACCAGAGACACGGCGAGGCTTCGAAGAGGCGACGCGAGACTACGGTGGAGCTGCGACGTCGCGACACGAGCGTTTCCGTCCGTCCGTCAAACCTGACGAACGCCTGAAACGCTGCGATTCACAGAGCGAACAATCAAACAATCAGCACGAGGAACAACAGCACTGAGACGCCATCATTAGATTTATGGCGGATAAATAAAAGAGGCTTGATTGTCAGTCTTCTCGCCATGGTTACCATCCACGCGAGGCCGTTCTGAAAAAGAGACTCGGGCTCCACAATCGGTTTCTATCGTGACGTTTAGTTACGAGTGATGTTTTCTCAGTAAGTTTTACACCACAGGTTCTCGGCAGTTTGGTCTGAGGTGGTGAAAATTAGATGTGTACAATGTATTTCAGCGTTTGACCTTCCAGTGGAAGTGGAAAACGCTCTGACGTTAAAAAAACCCTCCTCTTCTCTTCCTACTGACCACAGATCAGCGCTGCTGTTCATCAGAAAGTTCATCAAAAAGCAGCAAACAGGTTTGAACGATCAAACATCAGCGAGCTGCTTCTTTCCTTGCAGGAGAGGATCATGGGAAAAGGGAGCGAGTGCAGGCGAACGCCCCCTCCCCCCTCCTCCCCTCACTTTAGCATACTTCCATATGACACACATGTTGGCGAGCAGATTTCTGCACACCCTGACAGGATGATGACCGAGTCAGGATCTCGCGCTACCAGAGACTGTTTATTCCAGATTATGGCGCTCTGTTTGACACGGCTTAATGGCGCAGACACACACTGCAGACGGGCACGGACAGCATTAGTCTGCCTGTGAGGGAGTGTGTGTGTGTCACACGCACACACACACACACACACACACACAGTAAGTACATCTTCCCCGAGGCAGCAGAGACGAGTCAGTGTGATTAAGTGTGTCACCGCGTGTACACAAATGCATGGATGTGCTTTTTCTGCATTTGCATACGTGTCTCCGGGTCCCCACCTCCCCCCACCCCACCTCATTTATGTGCGTGCAGGCACATTCGGGTGACACGCGCAAGATGTTATATGGTGCCATTTGCGGCTTCAGAAAGGGAACATGAAAGCCGGAGCGAAGACACGGACCCCCCCCCCCCTCTCCTCGGCCTCTGGAAGCTCGCAGCAGCCGAGGCATCAGAGGCCCCCGCTGGAGGCCACGCGGCCGAGAACAAAGCGCCGGGCGACGCTGCTGAACGCGGCACGGGCCAGCGCTATGCAAACCCCCCTCTACCCCCCCCCCCCACGCCGCTCATTGTGCCGGCGACTTATCGGGCCCGCTCCTGAATAGGACGCACTAATAGAATTATGAGGAGGGAGTGAAAGGGGCAGAGAATGGCGGCGATGTTTCTGTCGAGAGCCGATCTGTTTCCTAAAGGAGAGGGGGGGGGGGAAGGCCCCCATGTCGCGGCCATTGTGCGCGGAGCCAGTCGACACGGGTCGGCCTAGACGCCCAGGGGCACGGGGAGAAAAGGGGGGGGGGTGGGGTGGGGGGGAGACCTGGCACAGAGTGAAGGCACGCCGGAGGAGTCGCAGGCGCATCATCTGTGGTGGGGGGGGGAGAAAGAAAGAGGGGGGGGGGCGAGCTGCAGGCAGCGCCGCTTCATGTTGCAGGAGAACAGACTGAAACATGAGGGAGCCGAGCTGGAGGTGAGAGAAGTTATCAGACGGCGCGCACACTCCTCCAGCAACGACTCCGAAACAGCCCATAATGCTTCTACAGACGCGGCTCCCCCGGTGCTGTTCACAGATCAGCTTCCACCGGCGTGTCCGCGTGCGATATCAAGTATTCACGTTTTTACACGCCAAAAAAAAAAAAAAAAGCTCCGGTAGATCACCGCGCCTCTGACAGGTTAACACGCACACGGACGCCGTCTGATGTTATTAACATCGCAGCAACGCGCTCGGGGTCATTTAGAGTGCATCTACCGGCGCCAGGCGCCTAAAGAAAGCTTTTTGATCCCATGCATGCACGGGCCAAGCCTATCTATAAAAATTTATAAGGGCGGTTTATTGGTGGTGGTGGAGGGAGGGGGGGGGGGGGGGGAAGCCCCTCATGCATTATTATCGTCGAAAAAGGAGAGATCACGAGTCGCGCCCCGCACGAAACCGCTTCGTGCATCGTCTGCCGAGGCCGTCGAGCGCCCCGCAAAAAAATAGAGCCGCACGATTTCCAGCAAGCGTCGATAATTTGGGCAAATAAGGCAAATTACGGCACGCCGCCTCAATTAGAGGGGACGGCGTGTTCCCCTCCGCCTCCGCCACGATCTGTCACTGATAAGATCTGTGTATTCTGCACATGGAAATAAAAGATGAAGTGGGATTGAAAACAGGCTGTTCTCTTGCAGGGACGGACTCCGGTTCAGCCGTTTGAATCCAAATGCAGCCATCTCCTTTAAATTGAGTCGCCTGACGGAGCCGTGGTTCGACTGCGCGTCGCCGTGGCGTCCTCGCATCACTCACGCTGACGCACAAACGGCCCCCGGGGCCGCGAGGCCGAACGGGAGGGGGTTGGGAATTGGAAATGTAGCAAGACAAGCTGACCTGAGACCACAGGTTGGGATTATTGCATTGTAAAAATCTGTTCACTGACCCCCTCATTAAAGACATGCATCATAGTGGATACAGTCCAGTCACAATGAGTTAATAGAGTGACTCATCGTTACTTCACTGTAACTGTGCAGGATGACGTTTGACTTCTTCCTGATGTCTTTGTGCGACTCCAGTTATGAGCACATGACTCACTCTGGCTGGTAGATCAGCCTAATCAGCACCCACTCAGCCCCACCCCCTCCCCTCCCCACCCCTCCACACCCAGGCCCCAAGTGGCTGTAGGTCAGAATCAAAACCAGCCCCCCCCCCAAAAAAAACATCCCCCCCTCTCTCCATCACAGCCATAAAAACCAGCTGCTCCAAACGTCCACTCACACAACTGAACTGAACGTTATATTCCCAGTTTTTTTTTCCGTGACGCTCTCGGTTGATGTTTGCCCGGCTGCGTTTCAGCCACATACATGACGGAAACGCAGCCAAACAGTGAACTGTCCGCGCCGTCTCTGACCACAACGCACGCCTCTGCTTTTTTTCCATCCCGGTAACGTTGCGCCACATTTTACGGCAGGTGTTGGGCCGCGCGGCCGCGCCCAGTGTGTCAGCGTCTCACCACTGCGCCCGCTCGACAGGGAGCGTCTCAGGCTGAAGGGGGGAGGACAGGGACGAGTGGGAGGATCACGTAACCTTCCCCCCTGTTTCTGAGTCACACCCCTCTCCGATCATTACCCCCCCCACCCCCACCCGGCACACGCCAGAGGGTGGGAGTTACAGTAGGAGCGGCGCGACTTCATATCGCTCCCCCGCGGCCCTCCGCCTGCACTCGAACCGCAGGCCGGCTACATGCAGATGCCATCGGATTGGCTCCGATAGGGGGCTGGAGTCATCCCTCGCCTCAGCTTGTCTTTCATGTTGGCTGCATTAGTGACAGGAGAGTAATCAAAGCTGCCATTAAGGCCCGGCCATTTCCTCTGCCCTTGTCGTGCGGGCCCACGGGGCACAACTCTGCTTCCACCAGACTGGAGTGCAAAAGGAGGAGGAGGAGGAGGAGGAGGGGGGGGGAAGAAAAAGAGGGAGAAAACCCACCCGGCTAATGGATTTTCCTCATTTCCTGTGGCTTTTGGACTTGAAAGAGAGAAAGAAAAGAGACCCTCGTATGTCAGCGGCGGCGAGAGCCGCGATTTGTTAACGGGGGCCGCGATTTAAAGGCAACGTAAGAAGGGGGGGGGGCTTCGTTTTAATCCCAAACGACGGCGAACTGGGCTTGAACGCCTCAGACACACTGAGAGCTCTGGGTTTTGCGGTTGATCCAGTGGGATCACGCGACCCCCCCCCTCCTCTCCCCCTCTCACCTTCCTTCAATGAGGCACACATGCAGAGGATTACCTGGAAAGTTCGGCGCTGAAAAACGTTGATGCAGCTTCTCGACTCTTTAACTTTGGACGTGGCAGCATCGACGAAGAATACAGCAATTTCAACCTCTGAAGGGGGGCGAAAAGCTTAAAACGTGGGAATGGAAATCAAACAGGGGATCGTGTCATTGTGAGGGGAAATACGTCACAACCTCTGAAGTTTGATTTTTACACTTTAACTGGCCACAATAAATGTAATAAACTCATAAATGTGTCTTTTTTTCCCTCTGTGTTCACCTGTAGAGCCTCCGTCTGCATTAAGAAAGCAAATCAAGCCCACCCCTGACCCCCCCCCCTTCTTGTTCCCGAGTCGTTCAGAAGTCTCCAAACAGCCCAGGAGCCGTGGTTTTTGTGTTGTTGTTGTTTTTAATCTTGAGCCCGCTGCGCACAATTTAATTTGCCGCCGCCTCCACTCGTGAGCTCCTTTAATCAATTCTCGCTTTAAAATTACCCGACGCCGCGCCGGGTTCCCCGGCACCAAGACCCCGCCGCCGCCGCCTTTTGTCCCCGCCGCTCTGAATGCAGCCTGCAAACTGTGTGAGTAATTAGTAATGCAACACCCCCCCTCCCCCCCTCCCCTCCCCCCCTTTATTTTCCCCAAATTCTTTTATGTCTGGATTGAAATTTATTGCCGAAGACAATTAGTCTAATTATACTGTTCTGCCGCCTGCCGGAGACGACGACGATGGCGGCGGCGGCGGCGGCGGCAGCGGTGGTGGTGGTGGTGGTGGTGTTCACGAAAAAAAAAAAAAACAGGCTCCAACTTGTGCGCTTCTGTGCAAGCTTTGACTGATGTGTTGTTGCAGAATCCGGAGCGCTTGGCGCTGTGTTAAAATGTGCACGGACGTGACAGAGCGACGCGCAACGCGGCGGGCAAACAGCGCCACTGATTTATGACACGCAGATCGCGGAGGATCCCCGGTTTCGCACCTCGTCGCCAAAGTCGTACACACTCGACAAAAACAGGCGAGAGCAGCGTGAAGGGCGCTTGTTCTCCCGTTGATAAAAAAGGGAGAGGTGGAGAGGGGGGGGGAGGACGAGCTGGGGAGGGGGGGGGGGAGTCGGAGGGCGGGCGAGGGAGGAAGAGGAGATGGCGAGAGAAGGAGAGGTGGTGAAAAAGTTGGGAGACGTAAATCATTCGGCGAAGACGTTTGGGTGAGGAAGGAGAGACGAGGAGGATGCAGATGGAGGCCTGAGCGGCTGGTCTGTGGCGTCCCGAGGAAAATTGGTGGGTGGGGTACACGGTGGCCGTTGATAAGCAGAGAGAAAAAACAGGGCTCAGCCAGCGCCTATAAATACACGGAGGGGGAAACCCCGGAGCCGTGGCATCGCCGTGGAAACGTCCAAATATTCGAAAAAAGACCGAGATGAAATGCGAAAGAGCGCAGGTAGAGATGTGATCTGAGCGAGCGCAACGGAGGCCGAACCGCCATCAGGTTTCCCCTCACACGAGTCCGTCACACAGGAGCAGCGAATAAAGGCGAGAGGGTTCGTCTCACCCTTTCACTGCACCGCCCATTGAACCTCACAAAACGAAGCCGCACTTGTAGGGAGGCGCAAAACAACTGACCTCATTAAGCATTTATAAAGACCGTCTGGGAGGCTTTATGAGCAAAAGAAGGGGGGAAATACACGTTTTGCGAGAGGAGGAGGAGAAAAAAAAGAGGACGGAGTCGGATTTTTCCAGAGAGAGCGGAGGGACAGCTGGTATCTCCCCAGCTGAAGCACTCAGATCATATCAGGAGAAAATGAGAGGAGCGCGGGTGATGGAGGAGCGAGGGAGGGGAAGGAGTGGGAGCAGAGGTCCCCGCTCGCTTTCAACCCTCCCCCCTCCCAGAGATGGAGGGGGTGAGGCGAGAGGGGAGGGAGAAAAGGGAGAGAGGAAAGAAAACGGGGAGGAAAATGACAAATGACGACGGAGGAGGATGAAAGGCAGCAACAAGAGTAGGATGGAGAGGAAATGGTGATCACACTGGGTCACAACAAGAACTGTGTTCCTCAGGAGCATCGACGGAGGGAACAGACCACTTCGAATGAGCTCGACCAGCACAACAAAGACAAACAGGAACGCGGCGCGCTGAGAGGCGGAGCCAGGCGTGCTGCAGAGACAAACGTGGCAGAGAAGTCGCGTCGCATGGAGCCGGGACGCTCCGCGTCAGAGGCGCGGGTTCGAGACCCCGGCGTGAATCCACCGGTCAAACACCGTGCAGACCGAGACCCTTCAGGCTGCTCATCACCTTCAGCTGAACTTTGCTGTTTTCCCTGCGCAAACTGTGCTTTTCATCCCCCATCTCTTTAACTGGACCCCCACTCCAGACGTGTTTACGGCCTGTATGACTGAGCGCTGCCTCCCCGTGCATATCTAAGTGTTGTTTTAGGCAAACCGAGCGAATTCCAATGGACCCATCCGTTATAGAAATAGGAGGGGGGGGGCTTTATCAGTGGCCCCGGCTTCTCCGAGCAGAAAATATCAGCGGGCGTGCACTCAGATATATCTCCATCATTAGTGGAGGAGCGGCAAGAGCAAAGAGAGAGAGAGGGGTGAGGGGGGTCCGAGCAGCCAACTGGCCACAGAGGCTCAAACTGCTGTAAATAAACAAAAAAACGTGCCAATTTCTCCGCAAACGCGACTCGCAGCAGTAACTAACGACGTGCACGCGGCGACAGATGCATGCACATAGAAGTCAGGAGATGAAAATATACGTAAGAAGTAGGGGGGGGGTCAAAAAGGGGGGGTGTGAATTAGCATATTTACTGTGCAGTCTTACTCTGAAGTCTGATGCACTCAGCTGCAGCTCTTACATTACGGTAGAGCAGGGGGAAAAACAGGAGGAGTGGATATTGGCTGAGAGCTCAGACAAACTGCTTTTAATGTTTCCCCAACACCATGTGACAGATGTGAAAGCCCCCTCTGCACACTGACTAATAAATTAGGAGCTGGGCGCGCGTCGGAAGAGGCAGTGTTTGGGATTTAAGTGGTTGAGTTGTTGGCGGACAGTGAATTAGGGGCGGACGTGTGGGGAGGGGTGGGTGTTTGGAGGGGGGGGGGGATTCGGGGAGGTGGGGGGGGTGAAAGTCCTGCCCCCGTGTCAGGCGGCGGGCGCTGATTTCCCTGGACCATTACGTTGAATGATGAGCAGGCCACGCCCCCTCTGAAGTCAGCCCGCGCGAGGACAAGGACCGAGACTCCAAAGCTCATATTTGAATAAGAGCTGGGCAAACATCATAAATGCTTCACTCACACACACACACACACACACACACACACACACACACACACACACACACACACACACACACACACACACA
>JAUESF010063745.1:0-14522 GCA_032274765.1 Malacoctenus tetranemus | reverse complement strand
TGTGTGTGTGTGTGTGTGTGTGTGTGTGTGTGTGTGTGTGTGTGTGTGTGTGTGTGTGTGTGTGTGTGTGTCCATGTAGCACCATCTTAATAATAACATGAATGAAGCGTAAATTAATTGCAGCTTTTCTTTCTGTGTCATTTTCTAACAACACTGAGCTGACACGCTTTGCTTATAACAACACATCTCGTCCTGTGGCCACGACCAATTATTTCCTCGTTAATAAAGCCGTTTTCCATTTATTTGTATATTCTTTACTGGGCAAAATCAACACGGTCTAAATGAAATGTTTTAGTGAACGTGACATTAACATTAGCTGTTAGCTCAGCAGGCTGGATGCTCCAGGGGAAGCTTCGGGCTGAGGTGCTGCTGCATAGACAGGAGTGCTGCTGTGGAAAGCTAACGCTGCCTTGCACTGCACACACTGTTCTGTGTTTTTAGCTCTCGGTTTAACTGAGAACGGTCAAACACTTTTGAAAGTTTCTTACGTTTTTCTTCATCTCCGTTCGTCCGTCCGAGAACTTTTTGCCTTGAGGCGTTGTCTTTCCCGAATTACTCGAATTCTTGAAAGATTCGATTCGGCCCTCGTTCCCGGATCTGCACTTGTACTCACAATGTTTAATTTAGCAGAAATTCTACATTTTTTTCAACCTCAAATGAGCCAAAGCCTCAATCAGACCCCCCCTCCCTCCCCCCCGAAGCAGTGTCCAGGGCCCCCATGCCGTGGACACCCCTCAATAAAAATAAAAAAAAGTGCCTACATTTTTTTCAAAGAGCCACGGTCCTCTCGTCAGACACATTTCCACTTTTGGTGCCTGAAAAACAGCTGCGAAGGCTTGACTCATAAATGTGATGAAGCTGAGTTGCTTTTTCGCATCGACTCAAAGTGCCTGACAGTCTTTAAAAAAAGGTGGTAGCAGTAAAGAATATATGTTCCTAAACGCTGCTTCTATGATCTGTCACAACGTGTCAGAGCTGCAGGAAATACTCTGATCCATCAGGCCTATCGAGCCAATTTAACCCAGTCACTTCTGAAGGAGTCTTTTTTTTTTGTTGCCGTATCAGATGTCATTGATTCTTTCCACACCAGCTTTCTCCTTTAAACATTCAGCAACATCGATTCGTACTTTTCACGTTCTTGTTTCAAACATTTTTTCTTGCTCTGTTTTTTTTTTCCTCTCTGTGTTGCGGGAAAAAGAAGGGGGTCGTGACTCTGCCATTGGATGAGAAATCAGATCCATGTGGGAATAAGAAGGTCCAGCGTGGACCTCTGAAATTTCAGACGCGGAGCCGGCAAACGGTCAGCGTGACCTCTGGGGGCAGATCGTCGCCGATCTGAGTCCGGTGAAGGGGGGGGGAGCGTGCATTAATCAGAGGCTCACGGCCGCACGCGATGGCCTCCTCGCCGTTGATCCAGTCCATTGCGTGAAGGTTGATGGAACAGAATGGGAACCCGTCGCGTTGATCCTCCCCCTGGAACCAATAGGTAAGGAACGTCTCACCAGGGATCAGGCATCACATCTCGCTCTGCCTGCTGTTTTGGTGTCTGGAGCAGCTGATGGATCTGAGCCGACGTTGTAGGAACGCTGCGTTTAAAGATCCAAGTTTCTGTGAATGGTTTCAAAACCAGAGCTGCCAAATAGTCAGATTCAACCAAGGGTAGCTGTGGGTTAATTATGACGAGTCGCAATTAATCGCAGCTCTGAAATATATGCCGTTTTTACTCGAGTTTGCGATTAATTGTAATTTGAAAAAATGCTCCAAGAACACACCAGGCCCCTAAACATAAAACCAAAATAAAATAATTAGGTTTTTCAACAAACACAGTGATGAAAAACAGATTTTCAAAAGAAATGAAAAAATGTGCAGTGAAACAATGTAAAAAAAACAACAATCCCAAAACAATAAAACACAGTTTTACTGAAATTCCGTCGACATGAAGCCAAGAACTCAGTCACTTTCAAAACATCATCGACAAAAGTTTCCAATCGTTTGAACAAGCCGCTGTAGTTCACATGCCAGGCCTGTAGGTGGCACATGTGCAAAAAAAAACAACCAAACTCAGTTGATGACAATTGAGAAACAAAGCAGCTGGAAAAGGAAGTTGAATGAGTCAATATATATCGAGTCAACGCATGGAAAAGGAGATGTTACCACGGTCCGATGATGAGCAACAGTGCTTCAGATCATATTGGATTTAGATCAATATTAAAAGAAGAAAAAAGCCTGAGACAAACGACAGCTTTCACTTTCCAAGCCGTTCTTGGACCATCAACAAACGCGCCTTTTCAATGGGCTTATACAACTCCTTAGTCTCCACCACACAGGATGCTCGGGGTTCGATAATTGTTAATAACTATGACGTAACAAGATGTTTGAAAAGAAATGACGGGTTCAAAATGTCAACAGATCCTGCACGATTGAATTGTTTGTAACAGAAGACAGTTTTCATGCCTCCGTCCTGTGATTCCATCAGCATTTTCTGTGTGAGAAAGGAGAAAATCCCTTATAGCCCCTGAATCAGAATTCATTCATCGTGCTGAGTGAAAACTGTACACGAGCCGACAGCGCACGTGACGATCTTTGACGGCACACATGTTCCGTGGCGCCTTCAGCAGTTAAAAATTATCAAGCCAGTCGATTGAATGACAAGAAATGTGTGATTCTTTGGTTGGATGTGTCAGGGAATTAGGAGCGCTCCACTGAAGACATACTGATGTTGGGTTATTTTATGTAATTTCTCTCAATTGATCGTTGAAAAACAGGCAGCTACTGTTCAGTCGAACAGCCAAGTCTGACAATTTAAGGAAACGCAAACCAGTTTTAATCCATCGATCTCTCACCAACATGTTCAGGACGCCCAAATATTCAGACTCAGAGCATCAACGGTCACCTCGCACAGTGACAGTGTCCCAGTGGCCAGACTTGTTACCTCATTTACCACTAAACTCCCAAAGCAAGCAAAGCGCTCCACCGTCGAGCCTCCACCCTACAATCAGGTGGTCTCCCGTTAGGTCACCGTTTTCTACCGCCTCGTATTTTGAGTCGCACGTCTGACCGGGTGAGCACTCAGGAACGCTGCTGCAGCTCTCGGGAAGACAGGAGTAAGGCAGCTCGCCGCGAATGCACCCCCCCACCCCCGCCCCCTCCCCTCCCAGAACCGCATCATTATCCGGCCGGTTGGGATGAACTGAAGCGTCACTAAAAAGACAGGGGAGGACGGCGCGGCCCCTCCATCCCCCATCCCCTACCCCGGGGGGCGCTCGTCCCTCTTACGCAACAGGAAGGAGTCTGACTCCTCCTCCGTCTTCCCACACTGTTATTTTGGATTTGGTTCAGTACACGCTTTGGGAAGAGAAACCCTCAGTGGTGACTCAAGTGACGCCGCCGGGGGCCGGAGGCCCGACCTCCGACCCTGCCGCCGCCGCCGCAGCTGCCGCACGCTCAGCCCCGGCCCGGCGCGAAGGAGCCGGGATGCTCTTTCACTGCTGAGAGACGGTTCGACCCCGTGTAATTGATGTGCACGCCCCGCCGCCGTCTTCCAGTTATGACTGGACGCGGCGACATCGGGTCGCGCCTTCAGTTACCCCTCGCCGATTCGAGAGGGTCAACAAAACCAATCCGTCCGTTTTACTTTTTTCACCTCCTGGTCAGAGTTTTTCCTCGTCCTTTCCTGAAAAACTGAAGAAAAATGTTTGGCACAAGGTGAAAGTAGAAGATCTGGCAGTGCCAAAGCTCCATCTGTGAACCCTTTATCGTGCCAGAACTGACATCTTCGAATTACTGACAGTTACAGAAACCTGTACTGAACAGTAAGAAGTTTATTCTTTTTTCAACCCCCCCCCCAATCACCAGACTTACCAAAGTAAAAGCAGCAGCCTTAACACCATGCTGTCTCTCCTTTTGTTGACGTTCCGCAGGACAGAAGCCGGAAGTCCTCACAGTAAAGCCCATCATTGGCTGCTAGCATGTTGTTGTTGTTGTTGCTGGTAGAAGAATGGAAGGATGTGTTAAAGAGCTTCAGTCAGAAGCAGCAAACGAAGAGCCAGCAGCAGTGAGGTGGCGTCCCTGGAGTTAAATAACTCTGCTGGTGTGAATTATTAACAATACCATGAAGTGGAGCACATTTAGTGATGGTGTCTGTCGGTTCTGCCATCTTGATCCAATCAGCGATCATTGAGCAGCGCTGCATACCGTTCCATCCACAGTCATCAAATATTCATTGAGGATGTGTCCAAGGGGGGTGGGGGGTGGGGGGGGGGGTGGACTCTCCTGCGTGATGCACGACCGCTCCCATTGTTGCCGGCTGGCTCCTTTGAACAGTGATGGAGGACCACCTGCTGATCGGATGGGATCCAGAGAACAGGGGTCTTTTACAGTCCCATCGTGTCTCCAAGTGAGTTTGAAACACTCGAAACTTGTTTAAACTCCCCTCGTTGACTCGCTCCACCTCCTCCTCATCCTCCGGGAGGGCTTTCGATGAACCTGGCGTCTCCCCTCCCTCCTCCTCCTCCTTCCCATTCTCCCGTTGTCCATCTGAGAGGGGAATCTCAATGAGCCCCCCCACCCCCTACCCATCACGCCCTCCCACGGGACTTCCAACATGCCCCGTCTCTTGTCCTTTGCGAATGTCAGAGCCGCTGCAGCTCATTCATCAACCACGAACCGATCCATCCCTGACCGGATCCCCCTTCGCTCATATAGATCCGCCCCGGCACATGCTTTCCGGTCAGTGGGGCTGTAGGACGAGTGCAGGTTCGGCCCCCCTGGGTCGATGCGGTGGGTGTGTTTGTTTTTTTTTTTTCTTTTTTACCTGTACAGTCGAGACCTAAACAGCTTTGTCATCACCCGGATGTGTTCATGCTGGCAGTTCTTCTTTGTTCTTTCGGTCAAAGTTCAGTTCAAAATAGTTCTGTCACCCGGGAGGAGCTCAGGGTAGAGTTGCTGCTCCACGACATCGAGAAAAGCCGAGGTGGCTAAAGAGACTGCTTTTCGAATACCCCCCCTGGTTGCATAACCGGGGGTGGCATGCCTCCACTGGGAGGGGACCCCGGGGGGGATAGACCCAGGACACGCTGGACAGGACTACATCACCACATCTTGGTGTCCCACCAAAAAGAGCTTTATTTCCACATTACACACCATCAACTTTTTTTTCTTCGTGCTGTTGTAAAATACAGCATAATACTTTGTCAACTGTTTACAGGAAAACAGCCTCCTTCTTTTTTTGGTCGAGAAAAGTGCCCGACGGTACCGCGACACCCTTCGCTTGCTGGAACCGAACCCGCAGCTCCCGTTGGCGCGCATTACCTCGTTTTTTGGTTTGGGCTTTTTTTTTTTTTTTTTTAGCCACACTGGCAGCACAGCTCAGTGAATATTTATAACTCTAAGTGTGTGAGTTGTCGCCCAGACTGAAATGTTTTTTTTTTCCTTCTTCGATTTTTAGTTCCCAAACAACAACAACGGGGAGTGCTTTGAGTCACACTGATGATTTGAATATGACTCAGTATTTGACCTGAACAATCTGCTTGGGATGTTTGTGTAAACACCCCCGAGTGCAAAAACTCGAAAGCAACAGAGAAAAAAAAACAAGCTTTAACATTCGGAGGGAAACATTATGCGGCTTTCATGTAACCAAGCGATTGAGTGTGAAGAAACGGGAAGAAAAACATCCGTCGCTCACTTGCAGAGGAACCCCTGGAACCGCTCGATCGCCTTGCCCGAAGGCTCCTGGGCAACACTTTCAGTGTTTGCTTGTCTGTGTCGTGGTCAGCCCCAAAGTCCTGAGGTCGGCTCGAGGCCTTCCATGCCCCCCTCCCACCCCCACCCCCTGCCTCCCGTCACGCCCCGTCCTGGGAGACGCGCTGTGAAATGCGTCGATGATGTGCAGGCGAGTCACCAGCGTGAAGCGACGCTGATGACTGCAGACGGCAGCCTGACATTTATTGCTCTGTGGATGCTTCTTTTTTTCTCTTTCCCCCCCCTTTTTTTTTTTGCCTGAATGAGTCGGACTGACGAGGAGGAGGGAGGAGGGAGGGGCTGTCGTCTCTGAAGGCTGGCGAGTGGGGCAGCCATCTTTTTTTTTCCTCCTGCCTGGGTACACACTTCATGCTTGGTTTGTGTTTCCGCCACACTCCCACGCTCCCCCCCCCCCCTTTGCTGTCGGGGCCGTTACGCCTCATTGTGTCAACCTCTGCAGGGGAGGCGCGCTGCTCAGACGTTCAGGGGCTGCACAGTGTACCTGAGCGGCCACATGACAGCTATGATTATCCCCCCCTGCCCCCTTTATGGATTTCAGTAAATGATTTAATATAACTTTAAATGATTCATTTTGTCAATTTTACACCTGTGTAAAACCTGTGGCAGCGGACCCTCTATCCAGGCTGTGAACTTAAAAGAGAGAACCCAGACACTGGCTGACACAAGCGATCTCCGAAATGCACAATAGCCGGAACTTTCAAAATAAAAGCAACGGACAGTCTTCCATGTTTTGCTTAAGCTTTGAAAAAGTAAACTGTGTTTTTCAGATTGAGGCAGGTCTTCATCTATTCCAGTACTATGTCTTAGATTAGGGGTGTCAAACTGATTTTCTGTTCAGAAGCCACATGCAAAATGAACATGAAAAATATTGTTTTCTGGCAGCAAATTTAACTCGCGTTACTAGTCACGAGGTAGCTTCAACTAATCCTTAGTTTCGATGGCGTTGCCACGATTTGCTTTTGGGACCCCCAACTGAGTTACCCTCTCCTTTGACTTTGTATGTTGGGATTTTGGACGTTTCACACTGCCCTGAATTTGTCCTACCGGGCTGCATGTTTGACGCCACCAGGCTTGGATGGTCAGATTGCGAAAGGAGAAAATCTATAGATGATAAACCTTGAAGCCAGTAACACTGCCCGGTATAAAGAGATCACTGCAGAGGCAGGCGTCGCTGCTAATGCTCAGCATCCCATCAAAACGCACCCTAAATATACAAAACCTGTGTTTGTGTTTGGTTATCACCCTGTTTCTTTACTGGTTTGAGCTAAATGAGATCAAATTTGGCAGTACATGAAATGAACCAGTGTTAGCAATCTAGTACACAGATATGCCAGAGAGATTAAATAAAGAGCATTAGCGCATCAGCAGGGATGGGTTGGGGGCACGCGGAACATGTCGACCAGATAAACATTACACGAGCATGTAGGCACGGCGACACCGTTTTCAACAAGGAGCCCAATTACGCTCCAAACATCGCAGTACGCCCTCAGGCGGCATCATCTCCTCATTTGTTGCACCCCAGGTGGCACGAGGACTCTTTTTTTTTTTAGTGGTTTTATTTTTCCGTGACAAACATGCTGCCTCTCAGAAGCAGTTTGTAGTCATACACCGACAGTTTGAAGTTGGTCAGCGGCTGGTTCGAGGCGCCAGTCTCCCGCGTCGTGTTTTTTTTTTTTTTCCGAGGCCTCACCGACCGTGGAAAAGTAACCAGCGACGACGTCGGACGGCAGCAGATTAACGTTTGAGGCTGACTCAAACGAGCCGCAGCTCGGGGTCTCGCGGCGGGACCCCGGCATTCAAGTGTCCAGCAAAAAAAAAAAAAGTGACACTTCTGTCCCTCACATCCCAAACCTGAAGTGAAGCCCCCCTCCCCCCCCTCCCTCTCCCTTCCGCTGTTAGCTTTCTGACAGACCCCTCTGCGTCCGCCTCCTTTTTTTTATTCAAACCGCTGCAGGGAAAGAAAAACACAGTGTAATTCAACAACAGAGACAGAACCTTTAACAGCAGTTTTTTTTTTGGGTTGTTGTTTTTTTTTCCGTTTTCCCTTCCCTACTCGAGCGGGCAAACAAATCACTCCTCGCCCTGCCGTGCCTCTGGCTTTCAGCTAAATGGTTTTGTTCCGGTGCGGGGGAGGCTATTACCTGGACGAGCCCCTTCACTGACGGTTTAATCACTGAGCCCCCCCCCCCCACGCTCCCTCCCCCCTCCTTCTCCAGACTGTGTTCCTGTCGAACTCACCTTGTTTTTCACACTCTTTTGGGCCTTGTTTTTTTGTTTCCTCAAATGGCTTCACAGATTACAATTAGCGCACGGAAGACACAAGCAGCTGCAGTGCTGTTTGGTTGATTTGACAAACAGCTTGAGAAGAATCCCACTTGTTTCTGAAAAGCCATGTTCCGGCGTCTTCTTAGCAAATTAATCTCTCGTGCTGTTTTTACCCTTTGTTTGCAAGTTGACTGACTCGCACCGTGGGGCCAAACCTTTGGGTGCAGGACCCTCTTCAGCTGAGGGGCTGTGGAAAACACACAGGACCAGTCTTACGACTTGAAGCAGCTCGAGGAAACGGCTCGTTGCTCTTATTCTGAAGGGCTCAGCCTTTGTATGTTGGTGAGAGTGCGTATTTTTAGCAGCCTTTGGCTGTACTGTGGCACTTTGCCGAATCAATGATCGGGACCTCAGCTGTTTGGTCCTTTGCCTGTAAGCACCACAAGACTACTGCGCCACCTAGAGGATACAACAAGAATTCTGAGTTAATGGCCTTGATTAGAGATTAAAATCCCATCACTGTCATTTCTCATTTGATGTTTTTCTCCTTTGAAACTGAATAAAGTTCATGTGTTCACGAACCTTAGCGCAACTTGCTGTGATGGCTCGACAGATCCCAGGATGCACTGGGCTTCATCCACCATGTTCTACCCAATGAAGCCAATTATGCTGTTGTGATTCTTTTTGACACTTTCTAAACTGAGACTGAAGACGGGCTAATGCAGCATATTTGCGTTCCACCTGCAACAATGTTGTCCAACCTGGTGGGGGGGTGCCCGAGGCTTTGCCTGCAAAGACGTTGTTGTATGAAACCCAACAATAGGAACCTTTGAAGTATATGGCAAAGACTTGAAACTGCTCAGTGCTTTTATTCTGAAGGCTGCTGCTTATGTGTGATGGTAGAAGTGGCTACTTATGAAAGTGTTTGGCTTCACTGTGATGTTTCAGTAAAATTAAACATCAGAAAGGGGGTCCACAAGGTTTGTTGGAGGCAGTTGGGGGGGGGGGGGTTCAGGAAGAGGACTCTGTTTCCGTCAGCCCCTTTTGGAAGCTGAGTGTGATCTGGAGCGAACGGGATGTCGACAGCATCGCCGCTCACGCGGCCACATGCACGAGCCGCTCCGCGCATGCCCTCCCCCACGTTTCCTGCCGCCGGCCGCAGATGGTCACAGGACGGCAGGTCACAACAACAGATCGTGTCGCGGCAGTTCTCGGGACGACGATGATGACGATGACGACGTCACAGCACGCTGCCGCGTACGCTGTTCCTCCAGATCACCGTCACGCGTCCCGTCCAATCCGTCTGCTCGCCTCTCTCCATGAGCCCGGCGCGAGCGTGACGTTTTGGGGTTAAGTAGCAGGTGGGTGGGGGGATCTGAATAAGCTTGATACAGCTGCCTGACGAGGGGACGGCGAGGTCATACAAGGATCTCCCACTTTCATTTCAGAAACACTAACTTCCTTGAACACAGATTTAAAACCCCAACTTATTTTCCTTGGTGAGAGCACTGCCACGCTTGAGGACTATTGGGACGAGCAGTCCCTCAGTCTCTCACACACACACACACACACACACACACACACACACACACACACACACACACACACACAGAAATGCTGAAGTGACACTGCTTCATTCTCACGTCACATGTTGCTGTGAGGTTCAACTGAAGGTGGGCCGCTCGTTTCATCCCTCCACAAGCTCTCTTCATATTTCCTTTGGTCTAAAATGACTCAGATCACTTCCCTAAAAATCAGTGAACAGAGACTCAGAACATTTGGCTGAATGCTCGCCGCCGTTTCTCGCTGTAACCTCCTAAATGTTTGGGCTGCAACCAGAGACCACCGATGGGAAGTTTCTTCCTCCGAATGTGATGAGGATTCACTACCCCCTCTTCCCCCCCCTCCCCCCTCCGTCAGCTCGCGCAGCCCTCCTTCCTCGCTGACGCTCATCGGCCCTGACAGCTCCCCCACTGCTGATTGGTCTACTAACCCTGACTCCCCCACCACCACCACCACCACCACCACCACCACCGCCACCCCCTCGCCCCTCTCTACCACGTCCATGCCCCTGCCGTCCTCGGGGCGATCCTCCCGCCTCGCTGCAGATCGGCTGAAAAAAAAAAAAAAACCTGCTGCCTGTCATCACGCTGTCACTGTCACGGAGGGAGGACACACGTCCACAAGCTCACGTTTCACGTCGTGACGTCAGAACTAGAGAGAGGCTTCTGCGGCAGCACAGCTGGAGATGCTCATCGAATGAGGCTTCGATCACCAATGATACATTTACCCAACCAGGCCCTTGATTCGTCCTCTATATCTTCTTTATCCACTGACGGAAGGAAGGACATGTTTCGGGCTGATGCTAGTTGACATGTCAGTGTAGTAGTATAGACACTGGACACTGTGGACAGCTCACTCGTCCATCAGGGGGCGAACTCAGAGAGAAAGCCACTAAAACCCGCAATAAACAAAAGAAGAAGAATGCTGAATTAATAATGACGATGAGCACTTGAAGAGCGCAAACCTCCACCAAGATCCCTGCAAACATTTCCTGCATCAGTCTTTTGCACCCTGGTTTCTTTCAAAGGGGGAACGCACTCCTGTAACATGCTGCCACACAATTGCGTTTTTTTTTTAGGAGCCCTGACGGACACAGCACAGGTGTCCTCACTCTCACCTTTCGCCTTTCCTCTGGAGATCCCTTTCGTGACAGCGGTGTCGTCCGGTCTCTGCACCGCGGCAACGGGAGAGCCCTTTGACGTCTCGTGCAGGGACACTCGATGACACTTGATCAATGCAGGAAGCGGTGGAAGCGTCGGACCGGGCGAGCGCCACTCTCACCGCGGCGGCCCTGAAGTAGCTCCGGCTCGCCGCGTCCTCGGCGGGAGTCAACAAAGAAATGACCAGCGTGTCATGACGATTGCACATGAAGCGACATGACTTACTGACGAACAGTGAAGGCAATGGAAGCTACGAAGCGAGCAGCACACAAACAGCAGCGATTCACACACAAGCACACGACTCATCTGATCACATGATGTGACGCTTTTATTTCATGTCCTGTTCTGCTCTTTCCATCTATGTGTCGAGGAGGAAACTGGAGCCAATGGCAGCTCATGTTGGGTGAAGGCAGGGTTCCCCATTCATCCCAGGGCAAACACACACAAACACATACACATTCATATGGACCATTCAGAGTCAGTCATTGACCTCATGAGTGCATCCTTGGACATTCTTGGTAACCAGGGTGTCAGAGAAAACTTCACAGAGAACACTTTGCCTGAAATGAGAGATGCAGCCCTGAGAAACTGGGAGGCACCAATGTATTAGAGAGCAACTTGCCAATACTATAAACAGCTTAAGACAGTGCCACCCGGTGGTCAAATGGGAGAAGAACTTCTTTTGATTTACAGAAATGCAGTGGGTTTCGTATTTTGTCTTCAGTGCAGCCGTTATAAAGACAGCCAGGAGAACTTTTGAAAGTTTCTGAGCTGGAACAAACATGTTTACATGTCTGCTTTGACGATTTACTGATGCTTGTTTGTGACAGACATAAGTTGCACTGAAATCCAGAGGGAGGGGTGAAGCTGCCCCCCAGGGATGAATCCAGGGATGTGTCTGTGTGTTCAAACTGGACTAATTTAGACAAAAAAAAAGGAAGTGTGAGTTTTTTGGATTAAAAACTGCTGCAGGTGGATGCCAGGATTTTCCCAAGCACCTTAATTACCTCCACTCGGCTCCAACTGCTGACTATGTTGACGTGCAGCCAGACTGGTGGAAATCGGTCAAAGTGCCTCAGAAGAATCCGAGCTCCTCTCACTTCACCAGAGTTAAGAGTTCATTTACCTGGTTCGTTTATCCTCTGCTGAAAAGCCTCTGCATTGTTGCTGTTACTATGGTTACCCCAAACCACAAAGGGGCAGACGCCTGTCAGTCAGTCCAAGGGGCAATAATTCCCAGTTGTCCAGCTTTTTGTCCTTGGACAAAGCAGTGTTGTCCTTCCAGCGTGTGCAGGGTGCTCCATGACCTTTGACCTCTTCTCTACCACCTCACTGTCAGAGGCCAGCATGAAGCGAATACACTGATACAGCAAAGCCTCCTGCCCCCCCCCCCCTTAAATTGAGAACCAAATATAGAGAGCAGGAGTTGTGGCACTTCACTGGGATCTCAGTTTGCACTCCTCGACAAGAAAAACTTTATTAACTCCAGCAATCCTTACAGAATGACTCAGATCAGGTTTATTCACGGGAGACCTCTGCGTCCTCGTTTATTTCCCGTTTTTGAAAGTCTTTCAGTCGCACTGTGGAACAGAGTGTAACAATGTGTGAGGCTTCAGCAGGGCTCAAAGAGAAAAAAAAACTCTTTGAGGGAGTCGGAGCGCTTCCGAAAAAAAAGTCGCCACTTGAGTTTGCTGGAGTAGGAGCAGGCCGGTAATGATGGAGCTGAAAACTGAGCGATCGCACGACAAGAACCCAAAACATTTTAATGGGGTGGAACGTTTGGCTATCGACTGTCAGTATTTTGGAGGCGAGATACTTAATAAACACGGACGCTGACTGATTGACTGTCACGCAGGAGAAAATGGAGTTGTCTCAAATGTCTCAAGAAAAAAGCTAAATCCTTCAGTGTGAGAGTTAACATCCAAAACCACTATTCTGTTCAACTGCTTCACTTGTACTGTGAAAACCTTGTGCTCCCATACCAATGCACACAACGCAACTCCCACAGGAGTCGACTTTTTCCCTCCTCCGTCATCCCATCTGTGCCTCACAAGTGCTTCCTTTGGGCAGCAGCGCCCCCTACCCAGCAGCTTTAATGAATTAGCGTGTTTTGTTTTCAGTTCGGTCCGCTTTCAAAAAGAGCTGTGTGAACGCAGACCTAATGAAATACAGGTGGTACAAAATGATCGGGTTTTCCTGCCCACAACATCCCGAGTACACTGCGTGAAAGCACCCTAAAGGTCCTTCGAATGATTGAAATGTAGCCCGCAGCGCCTCCAAGAGGCCAAAAGAAGCTTAAGAAGAAGTATTTGTGTGAGCTGCTGTTTTGTTTGGCTAATTACTGTTTCCTATTGTAAAAAAATTGGTTTGTAATAACAACCATTAGGGAAAACATTCAATTACTGAAGATCAAAACAAGCAATTGTGGACATTCTAAAGCACAAACGAATGTGACACATGATGTTGATAAGTAGGTATTGTAGGTTTCCAAAGAAACATGCTTATCCAGAATTTCTGTGGGAGCATTTTGCGGCTTCCCACCGCAAAACAGCGCAGTTCAGCTGTTGTTCCATAGGAGGCGCGAAGCCGTGACTCGTTCTCAGCCCGAACCTCCCTTCAAAAACACGCACAGCACGAGTCGACCTCACGCCGGGCCGACTCGGCGGGGATGTGAGGCAGCTCGGCTGTTGGATGTGAGACGAAGCCGGCGGGGGGATTGGGTGGTGGTGCTGTGTGGAGGTGAGACGATCCTCCGTGAAGACGGGCCTGAGCTTCAATCGCTTCCTGAGCGTTTGCCGCTTAAAGTGTAACACGCACCTGAGGTTGCACGGGTACAGCTCAAGCACAGCCAGCACAGATAGGCCCCGCCCAATGATCAGCACATTCAGAACAAACGTGTCGGCCCCCATTTGTTTAATGTCCATACAATGGACACTGCTAATGTTGCTAGCACTTTAGCAATTATGATGTGTTATGATTCTGCGGGTCATTTGACTGGTGTCATTTACATAGGTTAACTTGCAAGGCGCTGGTCTCAGAGACAGTTGACTATTGAGTATTCCTGCATTGACCAATAGATTCTAATGCTGCTTGGAGTTAACTTCCTAAAGGTAAACTCTCTGTGGATGAGCACTGCGTCATTAAACAACCTCCTCTTGTTCTCCAGCTGATAAATGATCTTGGCCTGTGTGTGACGCCCCCAATGAACTTTATGCTAACTTGTAAGACATTAGCAGCACCGCGATCCCCCCCACGACAAACAACTCCCTGTTGTTCTACCCCCCCTTTCTTTCCTGAATCCAGCACCTCCCTTCCTCTCGTTGGGATTAACTGCCGGGCAGCACCGATTTATGTTTGGCGATTGAGCGCCTCCCTGATAATTACAAAGTGAGGGAGGATAGAGAGCTCACTTCAAAGGGCATCCCGCAGAGCAGAAACACCGCGTTACAGAGCCATCGAGCCGGGCCAAAAAAACTGATCCGCAGGATGGAACGTGTCCCAAAAACCCTGTTAAACTGGGGTGTTGTGGATCAGATGGAGACTGGCTGCGGGGACGGTTGAGACTGTGCAAAGTGTGAGAGGCACCAGGCTGGGAGGGAACCAGGAGTTAAAAATCTGTCGTGTCGTAAACAATAATGTCCCGCTCAGAGTTTGTCAGCGAGACAGAGAAGCAAGCAGGGGATTTTCTGTTGGGTAGAACTGCTGTGTGTGTGTGTGTGTGTGTGTGTGTGTGTGTGTGTGTGTGTGTGTGTGTGTGTGTGTGTGTGTGTGTGT
>JAUESF010063655.1:3832-14537 GCA_032274765.1 Malacoctenus tetranemus | reverse complement strand
GTGTGTGTGTGTGTGTGTGTGTGTGTGTGTGTGTGTGTGTGTGTGTGTGTGTGTGTGTGTGTGTGTGTGTTTGGTTTGTGCGTAGACATAATTAACAGCCTCCTCATTCAACTACAGCCAGGCCGTTTCATATGTAAATGAGAATTAAGTCATCCCACAGTTTCTATTTCTGAACTGCTGAGCTTTTCCGACCTATTAATAAACAAAATACTAAACCAACAATAAGGAATGAGTGTGTGAAGGGTCCATGTATGTATTGGGGGTCTTATTTGATCCTTTGCTCTCAGTTTTTGGCTCTCTGGGAAAAGAAAGTCTGCACATTTTTATTACTATCCTTTACATGCATGATCAACAAAAAAGAATTGTGTTAAATTGCTTTTTTGTGTTCACAAATATGTGGTTAAATGTATGTATGTGTTTTATTTAAGTTCATGAGAAAATCTTGTTGTTTAGAGGAAGGCAAGCGTTATTCCTGAGTACATGCTCTTATGTACGTACATTTTTAAGGATTACACAATATATTCCCACCATACTGTGATCTGGAGTAAGTCACTGCTTTACACTACTCAGATATATGTACAGCTGGCATTTTTTCTGAATAAAGTAGGCTCCTGCAGTTACTCTGCTTATGATGAGCCTTGATATCTTCCGGAGCTTGTGTTGTGATTTACATTCATATATATTCATATCATTCAAATTTGGAAAGAGGCTTGCAAGCACGCTGGCACTTTTTTGCCTCAAGTTAAAAGGGAGGTTGATTATGTATCCACAGATGGACACACTTATTAGCTTTATGGTGCCTCTGGCATATCTCAGCTACATTTGGATTTGGTAATGTGGAGAGCTCATTGATGAAGCAGAGCTGCTCAAACGACATCAGTGAGCATGAAGGTGGGCGTACTTTTGTGATCACTGAGTACCAATTAACCAATAAGTTCACAATGCAATTATTTAGTTGACTGAATAAGTTACACATATGCTGCTCCACAATATAAATAATAGTTTGCCTTAATCAAGAAAGACACAGCCAAAAATATCTAAACTCAGATTATTAATCAACATAACTATTCATACGAGGCCTCAGAAGTGACGTCTTCTTGGCTCAATACGTTAGTTTCAGGAGAGTTTTTAACCCACTAAATTGATGACTGGTCCCTTTGACAGGGTAACTGAATTCCATTACTGTGATAACACTGGGAGCAATGACTGATGTCGCTGACTCAGCACCTCGTTATGGTCTCTGTCTTCATTTCCTGTTTCACGGCTCACAGGGCTGATATATGGGCTCTGGGAGCTCAAGGTTATTTCTCTGCTCAACACTTCATTAACCTTCCTGGTACCTTTCATGCACACATTTAACACACTCAAAATGCGCACAGAATTGACGCATGCTTGCACACGCACACGCACATGCACACGCACACGCACACACACACACACACACACACACACACAAATTAGCCCTATGCTCGATGAGTCACTTGACCTCTTGAGGCGGTCACAAACAAAAGTGTGACCTGCTTCACCAATTAAAAAGAGAGTGCGCATGCATGCATGTATAAGTTTTGTCAGTGACAGCCAGGAGTGTCAGAGGGAGTGATGTCAGCCAGCTGTAACAGTGATTCCCTTTGCTGCTCCCAACAGTAAAGATGCAAGAGATCATTGCAGTGTGTGTGTGCGTGTGCGTTTGTGCTTGGGTACGTGTACTTCTGCATGAGGTTCTCAAGACATCATCACAAATGACAGAGAGCAAATTTTACAAGACGTCCTGTCACAGGAGCTGCTTCACTCACACTCTCCGCTGGTCTGTCCGGGAGGGTGATAGAAAGAGAGGCCAAGGGAGATCAGGGCGGCGATCTCCAAGATGATGAGGGTGACGTCCTGCAGGGCCTCCCATACCAGCTGCAGGAAGGTTTTTGGCTTTTTTGGAGGTATCAGGTTTTTACCATACAGTTCTTTTCTCTTGTCCAGGTCAGCCGCGGCACCTGCAAGACCTGAGAGAGAAGGACGAGAGAAGTGTGAGTGCGGACAGCACAGTTAATCACTACAAAATGATCATGAGCATTCATGAGTTATTAATGGTTTGAGGTCTGAAACCTGCGGTTTTTATTCAGCGTTCACCTCCTCAGTCTGTCTTTAGTGGCTCCCTGTAGCTTTCTTGAATTTTAGGTTAATAAAAAGCATTTCCTATTGCATTTTAGTGTTTGATACAACTGCACAGCAGCCAGTCTTTCAAAAGCCCCCTCATCTCACATTTCAGGCTACAAATGTAAACCTGAATGTGACAATGTTTCAATTTTTTACCAATTTTATTTGTGTGTTTTATTGAAGTATTGAACAGTAACTGTACAGTCACATTGTGACAACCAAAAAAAACGAGGGCAACTAAACAAATATATATACATCTATTAGACTGATGAAGTCAATTTGCCAAACAGCAACAAAATGTGTTTGTTTGATGTTGTTTCAGTGTGTTTGTCAAGGAAATTTTGACATGTGGAGGCAAAATCAACCCAAAACCCCTGTAAGTCACACATTCCAGCTAATGTTTCCACGCAATGTTAAATAAGCTCGTTAATGACAATGTGAGAGTGTCATTTCAAAAGGCTACTTGAAATGCTTTGAAGATTTTACATTCAATTAAAAGAAAATACCAATTTTCATCTTAAAAAGCATGAGCCATGTGGATGTTCGGCTGATAAGTGATACTGGAGTATTTTGATGGATGTGTTGAATTAGTGAGAGCACTGATCTCAAGCTGACTTCATATGAAATCTTTGTTTTTTGATTTTCATTTTTGGTCCACTTTCTTTTTTCTCTGTAAAACCAGATGAAAACTATTCAATTACCATGTTGAGTCCTGGCGGACCACAGCTCTGTACTTCTTAGATAATTCTGAAAAGAGGAGAAGGTCCTGAAGCCTCGACCTCCTCCACCTCCTCATGCACAATGAACCATTGTATATAAATATCTTTTGCCCTTTTATGTGAAGAATTTCATTCTGACTGGAGGCGCAATTCAAATTCGCACGAGTGCTCGAAAAAAGTAATTCTCACACGGGGGGTCAGATTTCATCCAATGCATGACAGTGTGGAGGATTTAGAATCACAAAACAGCCAATCTCCATGGAGCCCGATGTTTGACAGTACATCCAACACACATTCGATTCAGGGTATAAATATTTCAACATTGAAGATTTGCCTCGAAATAGATGGGTGGTTCTGTACGGACGGACTTTGTTTGAACAGGATCGTATCGGCAACCGCCGTCCAATAGTCTTGTCATTATTACTTCCCTTAAACAATGAGAGCAAAAACAGATTTCTTTGAGTGTGAAATCCACATCACCGTTAGTCATGTGACACGCGCAGCTACGGTCACATTCAGACAAGCTGTGCCAGTTGCACGTTGTGCAAGAAGAATGAAGTCCTCCCAGTGTCAGCCCCACCTTCACAGGCTAACCCTAATGACATGCAATAGCTGACAGACAACAACTGGTGTGCTGCCAACATGCTCCAGATGGAGATCACACTTTAGAATTTACAGTCGGGGAGTGTGAGTATGGAGGCATAAATAGATTCTCACTGTCACTGCGTGGATCAAAGTGCGCACCAAAAGGAAAGCTCACACCGTACTTAACGTCTTCTGAGCAGTTTTGGACAAATATGTCTCCTGTCAAATGTTTCTAATTCCTTGTTTCTGCACTGTGCTCTGCCATGACAGGCTTTAGATTTGACTCTGTTTTGTAAGACATTGGTTTTAGTCATTTTTACTGACAATGTACGAGTGAACTGCCTAATTTTTGCATTGTTCTGAATGCTTGGCCGGCAGTCACAGGAACAATTTAAGGTGGCAAACTAAAGTGCAGTCTCATTTGACAAAAGATACTTATTCTTGATTTCACTGATCAGACTCATTTGGTATTTATTTTTATTTATCTTTGTAAATGTGTGTCCCCTATTGCTAAGAGGATTGCCAGTCTTGAGGATGTCAATAGCTAAAAACAAAATATTAAAGTTATCCATCCATAAAAACTACAAGCTAAGAATACTAGAAAATAATATGTAGGAGAAACTGCATCTTCAAACTGAATTTCACAGTTTATCCCAAATTGAACGCTGCAGGGTGACCAAAATGCTTTACTGCAAGTGTAAAAGAACACTGTTATTCTTGACTACAACAGGACCGCTTGTTATGAATTTCAGAAAATAGGTATATTTTATATTCCCTGTATGTCATGATAAACTTAAGTTATAACTTGAATTAAAAAGGCCAAATTCGTGCTTTATACAAATAAGCGCTCATCTGTTACATCATTTGCTGCATTGAGATTCTGCATCACTGTGTCTAAATCTGCTTTAAGCTGCAATCTATATTTACTTCAAACCTTCAGAAATCGGGGCGTAACATTAACTCCGATGCAAATTTATGCTCTCGATCGTCAGCTGAAAGATAAAAGACTAAGCTTCATTATTCTATCAGGCTGCTTTCAGTATGGTACCATTTTCTGTTTGCTGAGCGCACACAGAGGCACAGTGTGCATTCACAGTTGCTGTCTCTCCCTCTTTATCCGTCTCTCTCTGTCTCTCTTGCTTCCTCACAACCACAGACATTACCACAGCATTATGTCATGCATGGTGCGTCACTGGGTCTCCCAGGAGTGGCCCTGGATTTCACCTGATAACACTGCTGCAGCATGACAACGCTGCGCTTCCGAGCAAGGAGAACTTCAAGATGACTTATTAATGTTTGCAGAAAATATTTAATGACCCATCAAAGTGAAACAAAAGCAAACGATGAGACAGTAGCAGTTTGTGAAGAAAAATGTTTAAGATTGCAATAATGAAAAAACATTAAAAATGAAACATTTATTAAAAAAGGGGAGAAAAAGAGAGAAGAGATGGAAAGGACAAAAGGAGGGCAGGCAGAAAGGAGAACAATTCCCAGCTCATACGATGGAGAATGCCCTGGTTACAAATAGATCAGTCTATAAATAGCCTCATTATCCATTCTCTTTTAATTGTCTCTGCGAGAAGACCTAGCATGCTCTCCCATTGATCTCCACAGCACCCTGTCTTACATCACACGCAATCATGTTTGTGTGGACGTGTGCGAGCGCATGCTCTTGGGCTCGTGAGTCGTGACTGTCTGCGTGTGTGCAATACGGCTGACCAAATGTGCCTATGGTTGCTCGCACTGTCACATGATAAACCAAAACTCACACAATCAAGCTGGAGCCAGTTCCAGTCAATTTAATGCACACACACACACACACAGGCGAAGGCTGAAGACGCACACCATATGTCAGTGCACACGCTCCGATTTACATATTTATACGTATCTCCTTGCAGCCATGGCAGAAAACATTTCCAGCTTTGTCATACCGACATCAGATGAAGCTTTCCATCATAGTTGAACCTATTATTGTATCCACTGAGTGTTTTTTCTGGGTTATGAAAACTACCGACAAATATGCAAATCTGTCCAAAGGTGCATGGAGGCAGCTTGTTCTGATATACGTTCAGTATAATAACTACAATGCTCATACCCCATTTTAGACCCGAGCTGCAAGGCCAATGCCCCATACTGCACTATGACTGCAACGCAAATAATCAGTTCTGCACAATGCCTGACATTTCTTTTTCAAAACAAAAGACAAATGATTTTGCAGAATGTTGCTGTTATTCTACTTTTATGTTGTGGGCGCTGCTCTATGTTAAGCTCTTTGGTTCAAAGTGACATTTAACCTTTTGAAAAGTTTTAGCTACTTTCTCCCGAAACGCCCTTGAGACGTGAGCAGTGCTGTAATCAATCTTCCTAATCATTAAATACTCAGTGCTTTCTGGAAGAAACCCCCTCTGCTATGCTCCTCTCTAGTTCGCTGATTGCAACAGCGCTTGCTGAAAACGATCCGTTTGCCAGTTTATGAAATATTGCAGGCTAAATACTGTCAGCCCACCTAACTGCTCTGGCAGTGGATTTTGAGGAGGCAGTGAGAGGGCAGAAAAACTGTGGTGATACACAGATGAGTCACAACATACTCAGTAAGGATTAAAGCTGATCGCAAATAAGTCTTTCTGTGAAAGCTCATAACCACGTAGTGAGGTCTGAACAAACCCAGTGACTTCAATAACAGCTGTCAAGATGTAAAAAGCCACAAACACGTCTGAGAGCAAACCTCCATTACTATCAGTCATATTGCCCATTGAATCAAATTTGTTTTACAAACTGATACCTAAACTTCTTCTTAAGAACATAGAAAATAGCCGAAAGAGCTGCGTCATTAATTATGTTTTAGAAATTGTTTGGTTCTATGTGTGCCTAACAAGCAAACTTAATCTGTTGTCGGTCTCTACTTTTTATTATTTTGCACATTTTTTTCTGATACAATATAAACTGTCATTAAAATTGTACATTGTATCCAATCTTATGTAGATATCAGTAGTGCAGTGTTGATCACAACACAACACAAAGTGAAGTTTCAGTCGAAGTTATGATATTCATTTTGGCAATAACACAGTGGTGCGAATTATAAGTAGCACAAAAAAGTGCTTAAGTTCATCATTTGATGCCTTTGTTACACATTGAAACAGTTGAAGAGCTGCAGATTTGCTATTTTGGACCTCTGCTGAGTTACCGTTTCAGGAGGGGGAGGGGTCTCAAGTCCCTTAACATTTACATTAATACTGTGGATATATAGCTACATCTTCTTCAGCAACTTGTGCAACACTTGCTATCACTCAAAAAAACTGTGAATTTGAGTAGTTTTTTTCAAGATTATAAGTAAGTTTCAATTAAAGAATTTCATTTCCATCTGCTTGGGTCGATTGCAAAAGCCACATGTTTCCAGAGTGACAAATGAACAGATTGTCCTTTTACAAGGCTGAAACTGAAACTCGATGTTTTTTTCACCTCACAGCTCCTAATCTAATTTGAAGCTATGTTATTAATCCCCATTAGACAAATGTTCCCACCTACCATCGCCTTTTCCAAAAAGCCAACACAGGAAGAAGGAAAGCAAAAGTCCTGATGCCGCTTTTCCCCCGCACGAGACAAAATGTGATTTTTTCACTCAGAGGGAACATGATGGCATATCTTAACAGTTGCCCTTTTTTGTCAGTTGCTAAAAATAGATCTCCATGGAAACACTATGCATCCCACTCATTGAGTGGAAATACCCACGACTCTGAACCTTGGAAAAATGTGTGAATATGTTAGTCAGTGTGTGCATATCTGGATGTGCATTTTGCACCCAAGAGGGTGCTTGTGTGTGTGTGTGCGTGTGTGTGTCCATCCCAAGCAATGTCCCACCAATGAGAGAAACGGTGGGGAAAGAAGCGCCGTAATGACCTCCAAATGTCCTTGAAAAAAACTCGTCAAGTCATATCGTGGCCATGTCAAATTAAAACCGAACTTATGAAACAAATGAATGGAACCAAATCTGCAGCTCTAAGATTAAACGTGTCCAGTCAGTTCAACCTGGAAAAAGGTAACTGACAGTCTAATTTCCTCAACACTGGACCGCTGCAGCCCCTTTCTTGTCTGGAATAAATCATACATTTTTCTCTCTCGCCTCCAGCTCGTGTAGAGTGAAGCAGCTCGGCTTCTCACTGGTTTTCAACAGATGACACCCAATAACTGCAATTTTGACACCCCTCCATCGGTTCCTTGTGTGTTTTAAATTAGATTGTGAGTTGTTTGTCTGATCACTCCTGAAGCACACCGAGCTACGGCTTCACCACAGATCTCAGAGGCATCGACGCCTCTGCCAGCCTCACACCTCACGTCGGACCCTTCTGATTGTTCCATAGTTGAGACAATTGATCAGTCAGGATTCATGAGCTGTCTGACTCATGTTAAAATTTCAAAACTAATAACTTTATTTGTAATATGGAAATCATTTTTTTCACAATTTGTTCTTGTATATGTTTGTATTTTATTTGATTTACTTATTCCTTTAATTCATATGTTGCTTGTGAAATTGTGGTTCTCATCATTTTGAATGTTTTATTGTTTTCTTTTTAAAAGTAGCTGTATTTTGTTTGACACTGATTCCTTCTTTTGGTCAAAGCACATTATAAGTGTATCATTACATATGATTCAAGGGCGTCTGACTAAGCCCTTGCAGCATCGACACCATTTGATTTCAAACCTGCCTGTCTCAACTTTTTTCCCCCCTACAATTCACATTACTGCATGCGATCGTGTCCAAAACAAGTCACCATGGCAACAGGGTTCTACATTGATGACGATCATCGCCCTAACGACGCAAAATATTGATGCTTATTTCTCTGCAGCTAATCGATAGCTTCAACATGTATTCTCAGCTTTCACCATTTTAAAGAGGGAGAGGGCGAGAGACAGAGAGAGAGGGAGGGAGGGAGGGAGGGATGCAGAGGGAGTGTGACTCACAGAGCAAAAGGGAGAGAGAAGAAGAGAGCAATAGAGAGAGAAATTGAAAGAAGAGAATGAGAGTAGGCTGGATGTGGAGTAACTCTGTGAATAATAACCCATCAGCAGCTAAAAGGTGGGTAATTATCGCGCTCTTATTAGAAAAGGGATTGATAGAGAAACATGTCACAGTGTCCTTGAGAATGACCTCCATCATAATGAAACCATTTTATGTCATGAGAGAGAAGATGTTCATTATTGTATGCAAAAAGCCAAGACATAAGCAAAATGGCTTTGAAGGAGTGGATGTACCTGTGGTGTTGGCACAGTGGATGGTGGGAGGAAAATGACTGGGACTGATGCAGACATTGAGAAGCAGAGACATGCAGAGATGAGAAAAGAAGCACGTCTGAAAAAATACAGATCAATAAATTTTCATTATGTTTGGACAGCTCACTAGACTTGTTGAAGCTGTAAAGCGTGTCAATGCCGTCAGTGTGACGGCTCTGATTGGACAGGCCTGAGGGATTAATGGTGCGTTCGTGAGTAACTGGGAAAAAAAGGAAAGGTCTTATATTTCTCTGGATAATTAGCTGATGTATGTGTTGATAAGCTTTTTTCTTCTGTCTTCTTACGCTTTAGCGACAGTTATAAAGTGATTCTGCTTGAGCTGGCAGACATGTTGCTTGTTTGTTAATGTTGTGTAAATTCTTAGGGCCTGAAATTAGGAGATTTCCAGTTATTAACTATAGTTAGTATAGATAATAACTGACTTTTATTGAATACTTTTTATTTATTTTACCTGCACAGAATGTGCAGAGGAAACATCAAGTGTCTCGTTTATTTGCGATAGAAGGGTGCAAACAGAGATACAAATGATTCATGTTTTACTAAACAAGGTTCAATATTTACAGAAGATGCTCAAAGGTTAGGTTTCAGGTTGATCCATGTTTGACAGCGTATCTGCAAGGTTCTTGCGAGCTTCCAATATGACGTTAACGAGGGGATAGATGTGTGGAAAAGAAGAAGTGATTTAGACCTGCTGACCCACGTAACATATGGCACTCCCACACTCTCTCTGCTTCAAGCAAAGACAGCACAGTGGGATTCACCCCAAGTCGTATTTAGAAGACGGCAGATACTACACAGATGTGTCATACACATGTTATATAATCCTTGTGTTGATCAAATCTAAACCAAGTGGGCTTGAATATAGAGAAACAAATGTGTAAATCACTGCATTAACGGATCTGAGCATTCCATTTGGGTTTGTCTTAGCAGGAAGCAGTGGTCTCTAGGCTTGGCTGGCAATGTGCCCGTGCGTGCACTGAATATCTTTTGTGCTCACCATGTCAAGATTCAGAGGGCAGAGGCCACGGCAGGCAGCCAGCGCTCTCAGTGAGGAGATGATGTGACACGTTTCCAGCATAGCAACAACATGCAATCTTGAGCAGTTACGTTCAGATCATTGAGCAGTCACATTCTCACAGGCCAAACATGCAAGCAGACGTACACTGCTGTATGTAAACAAACAACTGAGAGGGGTCTCTCATTTCATAAAGAGCCACAGGACAGCACAAACACAGATACATGCTGACATGCACAGACACACACATGGATCTATCATTAATTCCCCTACGGACAGCCCCATCTGAAAGTTAATGGACTGGAAAGTGACACTGTGCAATTTCTGACACCATGCCTTTCCCATTATGAACTGTACTGTATATATGGTTGAAGATGCCTATATGTGGGTGACACTGTACTGTCACATGAAGCAACACAATGTGCCGCTTGTTGAATTGTACTTTTAAAAATGTTGGAACAATATGTCAGCATCGAATACTGTCAAACAAATTCAAGAATTGTATTTACGCCAGAAAAAACACAACAATGGAACTCAATAAAAATAGTTCACTGATACATGACAGGACATGTCTGCGCACATAAGATGGTCAACACCGAGCTGAGTTGGTTGTGATCTTTGGGACCTCGGGCAGCATCACCGAATAGGTGTTATCGTACTTGGAAACAATGAGAACACCTCCAGAAACGATTGACCGCACTGGAGGCACTGATGCCACCTCAAACAGCAGCTCTCATATGACAGACAATACATATGAGAGCATGATGACCCACAAACAGCATAGCTTCCCTGAGGAAGTCCCTAATTTTTTATTGGTTCACTGCTTTTTTAGACAATTCAAGACTCTTGATACAATAACAAGGGATGTTAAGCAAACACGGCCCTCCACTTATATTTATGAGACATGTCGCAACTCTTTAACTTCCCTGAACAGGATTTCAATCTGTTG
>JAUESF010063607.1:27114-40937 GCA_032274765.1 Malacoctenus tetranemus | reverse complement strand
GGTCAGTCCAAGCTGAACGCCGTGGTGGTAAACGGCGAGCTCGTGTCCGGCATCGCAGCCAAAGATAAAGTCGAGACATTTCGTGCTAAAATGAACACGGCTCGAGAGGACTGGAAGAATATGATGTCCAATCTGCATAACAGGGAGACAAATATGCAAGTAAGTGTTAAAATATTGTTTCAATTACTTTTTTTTTTTTAAAATGTGCTTTCCAAACAAAGCGTTAACGTTGGTGTTTTTCTTTGTCTCAGAACCTTCTGTCGCAGATGAAGGATTTTGAGGCCAGTGCAGAGCCTCTTCAGGACTGCCTGAACGCCACCGAGCTGGCTGTGCAGGAGAGCAGCACCAGACTTCATGATCTCACAGCCAAGAAGCAAGAGCTCCACAAGCTGCAGGTACTTACATCCAAAACTGAGCTTGGATCATCCTTCAACGAATCATGGTCAAGTGCTGCCACGAAGCAGGCTCTCATGGGGACACCACTGTTCCCTCCATTCGCAGAAGCTCATGAAGTTGTAGGAAAATCTTGTGCTAATAGCCATCATTTCCTGCTCTTCTTTGCTACCTTTAACTCCATGTCATTGCATCACTGTCTCACTCTATGCTTGCAACAGGGTGACATTGGAGGAGGTCTGAGCAGGACTCAATTCATGTTTTAGCCTCAAAGCATTTAGCATTCTTTGTTTCTGCCGAATATTTCCTCAGAGCTTAACTGCGCTTCATGTCTAAAAGCTGTACCGCAAATAACACCCATTTGCTTTCCTTTTTGCCATGTTTCACCTCTAACCTGCTGCTTTGTGTCTGAATTTAACTGTCTGGTATACCTGTGTGTTAGCTTGCATGCCCCTTTGATAAACCTGCTTGTGCTCTTCCAGTCTGTGCTTGAGGAGTTAGCCTCTCATGAGGTTCAGCTGAACAAGCTGAAAGAGAAGGCCCAGCTGCTGTGGGATGAACACGCGGCCGGCAAGGGCTTTGTGCACCGTGTCTCGCAGCTCTCTGCTCAGTACCTAGCTTTAACCAACCTGACCAAGGTAAAGTAATGCTTTCCGAGCCAACTGTGCACTGGGACTTTTTCAGGGGGTAGAGCTGGAAAAGAGACAGAGGCACTAGACTGGACTGAACCCTGACTTAACTTTATTTTACAGACGATCACAATAAAGCTACTAACTCATCATTACTGGACACTAATTTCTTTATTTGAATATGTGAAGGGAATGCAAATACATTTACTTTCTGTCTTTTAGAATTAATCTTTGTTCATTGAATTCATTGAAACTTGTACAAGTTGGTGATGGTGATGTCCTTTGAATGACGTGCAGGAGAAGGCATCCCGGATTGATCGGATCGTCACAGAGCACCAGCTCTTCTCTCAGGGGTTGAAAGAGCTGCAGAACTGGGTGGCCGATACGAGCCACATGCTGCAGACGTACTGCGTCCCCACTGCAGACAAAAATGTTCTAGACAGCAGAATGATCAAACTGGAGGTAAACTGACTCAGAATCAAATGTTAAAGATAGCGTCATGACTTCGCACACCATAATTAGGACACTAACTTGTGATGCTCCCATCAGGCTTTGCTGACTGCCCGTCAGGAGAAGGAGATCCAGCTGAAGATGCTGATCACAAGAGGAGAGTCGGTTCAGAGAAACACGTCTGCGGAGGGAGTGCCTGCAGTCCAGAAACAAATACAAGACCTGAAGGACTCCTGGGACGCCTTGCTCTCTGCTTCTATTCAGTGCAAAAGGTTTGTTCTTCTCTAACTGTTTTAACTTTTAGAGGAACAAAATTATATACTCGCCCGAGAGACGAAGATCCACTCTGATGCATGAACAAAGCAAAGACAAAGTTATAAAACCTAAAGGGGGATGTAAGCAAAGCTTATCTTTACCTTTGTGATCAACAGTCAGCTGGAAGGTTCCCTGTCTCAGTGGACGAGTTACCAGGAAGACGTACGTCAGTTCGTGGCTTGGGTGGAGCGGGTGGAGGAGAGTCTCGATCCCACGGATAAACAGTGCCCAGAGATGAGGGACAAAACTGCAAATCTGAGCAAAGCCAAGGTCTGTTATATCAAACTGACTACGACACTGTGTGTGATGTATTATATCAACTACTAAACACTTATGACAGAATAAATAATGTGACAAATTTGTTGTTTCAGTTACTGCACGAGGAGGTGCTCAGCCACAGCTCACTGCTGGACACTATCTCTGCAAAGAGCGCCAGTATCACAGAGAACTATGTTGCTCAACTGGAGTTCCAAGACCTGCAGGAGCGCTACAACAATGTCAAGGATAACGCCATGGTAATGACAAGCAGGATCCCTCAGTGGACTTAACACTGTTCTTATTGCAGGTTGTCCACAAAGCAAACAGAAAGTTTAGGAAACACTAAGTTAAGTGCATATATGTCAATATGAGCTCATGACATCACGCTGCTTTCGAACACAGCAACTTTGAACTGTGAAAACACAAAGCCCAGGGGCATCCAAACAGCCCTGATGTTTAAGGAAAAGCAAACTTTTGCAATCTGGAAATGATTCATTGTCCCGACTGTGCCCTTCCTCAGAGAGCAGTAGGCAAAGCTGAGGAGCTGGTGAAGGCTCATCAGGAGTATCAGCGGGGCCTGCATGCATTCGAAGAGTGGCTGGAACAGGAGCAGGAGAAGCTCGGCTGCTACATGCAGCTGGAGGGCGATGTTGACATGCTGGAGGAGACGCTCCAAAAGCTGCAGGTCTGAACATGAACAGTGTAACACGACACTCAATAAGCAATAAACCTCAGAGATGTATAAATGTTTGAATTTAACCTGTATTGACAGGAGCTACAGCTGCACTGTACAGAGGGTCAGGCCTTACTGAACACCCTGCTGGTCAGTCGTGAGCTGGTCATTCCCTGGGGTCTGCCTCAGATAGAGGACAGAGCACTGGAAACACTGCAGCAGGAGTGGCGGCTCTACCAGGCTCGGCTGGCCGACACCCGGTCTCAGCTCAACAGCGCTCTGGCCAAACTGCGGCAGATGGAGCAGAAGTTCCAGCGTCTGGACAGCTGGCTGAAGGGCATGGAGACAAAGGCACAACTGCGCAGTAACCGGCGCTCCGATCGCACCACAAAAGACGCTCAGCTGCAGCTGATTAAGGTTAGTTAGGACAGTTTACACGGGAGGTGTCTTCAGGAACACGATGCATGCAGTGCAGAGTTGCTTCTGTATCAGTTGGGTAAGAGCACATTTTAACCACTGTTTAATAGAAGGAGCTGCAGAGGCTTTCATGGAGATTACCAAATTAATTAGTTCTGGACGGCAAACAAATGTAATAAAATGTGATTGCTCCCACGTTGCTCTGGCATAATTATCCATCGCTTAATTTTCACCAGAGCTGGCAGGAGGAAGTGCTGGTTTATCAGGAGGAGATGGAGGGCCTCAGTCTTTTGGCTCAGCAGGTTCTGGACGAGACACATATCAGCAGCCGGATTTGTACCAGAGCGACCCAGATTACAGCCCGATACCACGCGTTGCTTTTACATCTACTGGTAAGATCTTTTCTTGTATCAGAAGTGCACACAAACATACACTCATATCTAAAGATTATTTGGCTAATTTCAAAAAATATCATCTCTTTCACATCTCTAAGTCATCTTTTTTGTCCCCTTGTATTGCAGGAGACAATCAAACAGCTACAGGAGGAAGTGTCCTGCATTGAGGAGGCACAGTGTGTCTTTACCACCTTCTCTGACTGGCTCACCACAGCTCAGAATAACTTCAGCACCGTGGCAATTAATGTTGATATTGTGGACCGCTTTGCCATGGAGAGAAAGATGAAGAAACTAGAGGTATGCGATTGAAACTCACCTCTTGGGTTAGAATGCAATGGACAGCATGACAGTTTTTGTCACAGATCTTCCATGTGGTCACCACCTTTCCCTCTTCAGGCTCTTCAGGGTGACATGGAGCAGGGCCACAGTTACCTGAAGACAATGAGAGAAAAGACCGAGCGCGCCATGGCCTTCCTGGAGGAGCCTGACGCAGAGCAGCTAAAGGAAGAAGTGGATACTCAACTTTTCCAGCTGGAAGAGTTGATGGCCTCTCTGCGCACTGAGCACAGCTCCCTGGAGAAATGTATCTCGCTCTCCAAAGACTTCATGGACAAGTACAAGACTCAGGCTCAGTGGGTGATGGAGACCAAGAACCTCCTGGCATCGACTGTCGAGCCCAAAGCAGAACTGTACCAGAAGAAGGCTCAGTTGGCAAAGTATAAGGTAATATACTGCTGTGAGAGGAATATTGTGTCATAAAAAGAAGAATCAAAGAATCAAGAGGCTGTAATTGTTTTTTTATCATGTGCAGACCATCCAGCAGACAGTTCAGTCTCATGAATCAGCAGTGAAGTCTGTCATTGAGAAAGGAGAAGCTTTGCTCGACACAGTGAACGACCCCACAATCAGTGAGAACATGAAAAGGCTACAGGCCGACTACCAGGACCTCAGTTTGGCTGCTAAGGTATGAGCACCTTTCAGCTCTTCCTACTATTGTGTTGTATGTTTCTGTCTTAGTAATCCCATTGGACTGATGGTCATATTGTGTGTGTTTCAGACGCAGGTCCAGAACCTGGTGGAGTGGGTGAAAGAACACGAGGATTACAACAGCGAACTGCAAGAAGTTGAGAAGTGGCTTCTGCAGATGTCCGGGAGACTCGTGGCCTCGGACTCCATGCAGACGAGCAGCATGGAGACTGCCACTCAGCAGCTGGCCCGACACAAGGTGGCAAACTCCACAACTTTGTACCAAACTTCACACTTTCTGCAACAGAAGTTATTTTGAGATATTCAAAGATTTTCTGCATTTTACATCAGTAAATGTGTGTTTAAACTTGCTGCATTTGTGGTGGTCGAAAGAAAAACCTCACTGCTGTTATTTTTCAGGCAATAATGGAGGAGATTGCCAGCTTTCAAGAACGTCTCACCAGCTTGAAGCAGAAAGGAGAAGGTCTTGTCGCAAGCTGCACGGACCAAGTTCAAGCCAAGATCAGCCAGCAAGTTCAAGCGCACCAACAGGGAACCAGAGACAGTTACTCCGCCATTTGTAGCACTGCCCAACGTGTGCGTAATTAATGGACAAATCAGCATTCTACTGTTAAATTGACAAAAGTATGTAAGTGTTTTTTTACGTTCTGCTCACTGTTTGTTTAACAGGTGTACCAGAGTTTAGACCGAGAGCTGCAGAAGCATGTGAGCCATCAGGACACACTCCAGCAGTGCCAAACCTGGCTCTCCACAGTGCAGGAGGAGCTCCAGCTCCACGATCAGGGGCCTACTGGTCTGCAGGAGGCACTGAAGCAGGTCTGTAATCTTGTTTTGTTTCTTCAGATCTTTATTTAAATCCTTTTTTCCTGATTATTTGCGGTTCACATGCAGGTGAAGCACTGCAGAGCCCTTCAGGAGCAGGCCAGCACCTACCTGGACCTGGTGTGTTCAGTGTGTGACCTCTCAGACGATGCTGTGAGAGTGACAGCAGCGGCTGTCCAGCAGGTCAAACTCACAGTATGTATCGCTTCACCTCCTCATTAATATGAGAGAAATAGGACGTCATCATAAGCCACTCATAAGCACAGTAATTCAGTTCTGTTCACGGACAATTTCTAATTGAAATGCTGACTGAGATTGTCTTGGAAGACTACTTGTTTTTGAACTGTACAAATTGCGTTGTGCAGATAGAGGAGAGGATGTCCAGTGCACAGGTCCTGTCAGAAGGCTGGAGAGAGATCAAAGAGCAGAAACAAGACCTGACCAGCCTGTTCCAGGACATGGAGCAGCAGCTTCTCAGCCTCTCCAGAAGACCTGCAGAGCTGGAGACCAAGATCGCACTGAACATGCTGTCACAGTCTAAGGTGGGGAGCAGGAACACGAATATAAAACACAAAACTCATTCAGCAAAACATGGGTGTGATAAGTTCCTATTGCTCAAAAAAAAGAGACGCATTTATGAATGTTCAGTCACAACACAGCCTTGATTGGTTGCTCATATATAATTGTAATTTCATGTGATTTCTATTATCTTGTTTTATTGGTATCTAATTTTGAATTGATTCCAATAATCTCTGTTGGTCGACTCTTTGAAATGCCACAGGACTGTGTCCAACAACTGCAGTCAAAACAAACCATCCTGACCAAGATGACAGAGACTGTGAGCAGACTGACCGGTGGCCAGGACTCTCCAGAGCACGCCGAGCTCGACAATCTGAGCCACACCTGGCTGGAGCTCTGTCACCAGGCCAACAGGCTGCAGAGCCAGCGGGCAGAGGACCTGCAGAGGTCCAAAGAATACCATGACTGCATTGCTGCAGTGGAGCTGCTGTTTGAACAGGTGTCCAAAGAGTGGGACAATCTTGCCAGGTGTGTTGTGCATCAAATCAACACCAAGATAATTAAAAATCCATTTTGATATATATGCTATAAATCTTTTTTTTCTTTTCCCCAGAACTGATGCTGAAAGCTCATCTCAGCATTTGGAAGCACTGCGGAAACTTGCAGTAACTCTTGAAGAGCAGAAAGGCGTTCTGGAGGACCTGAAAGATCAGAAGCAGAAAGTCATTCAGCATCTAAACTTGGATGACAAGGAGCTGGTGAAGGAGCAAATCAGCCACTTTGAGCAGCGTTGGTCACAAATGCAAAGTCTGGTTGAAAGAAAGATCCAAGACTCAGTGGTGACACTGGAAGACATGGGCCAGGTGGAGGCGCGCCTCAGAGAGGCTCGGGACTGGGCGGAGGAGCAGCAGCCCGCCCTGTCCGAGGCCATGAAGATGAGCCCTCCTCCTGAGCTGGCTCAGAGCTTCCTCTTCGACCACCTCAGCATCTGCAGCGAGCTGGAGGCCAAGCAGCTCCTCCTGGCTCAGGCCATGGCCGATGCCGACAGGGTGCTCGCACGGCTCGGCCTCAGCGAGCGGCATCATCTGCAGCAGCTAATTTCTGACACCCAATCCGAGGTGGAAAATCTGAGCGTGAAAGTGGTGCAGCGCAGAAAACACCTGAGCAAGGCCTTCACAGAGAGGACTCAGTTCCTGATGGCTGTGAATCAGTCTATTTCCTGGGTGCAGCAGAATGAGAAGAAGGCCCAGGCCGAGGAGTATATCGCCCTGTTACCCGATGACCTCGCCAAGCAGGTGCGAACATGCCGCAACATCCAGAGCAGCCTCAAGGCCTATCAGAGCGAGCTGACCTCGCTGTGGTCTCAGGGGAGGGACCTGATGAGGGATGCCAGTGAGGACGAAAGGAACGAGATCCTCACGAAGCTGCAGGAGCTGCAGAACATCTTTGACAAAACGCTGCACAGGTGTGGCCAGAAGCTTCAGGAGCTGGAGAAAGTTTTTGTTTCCAGGAAGTATTTCAAGACCGATCTGGAGAAGATCTGCCAGTGGTTGAAGCAAGCCGACATCGTCACGTTTCCTGAGATTAATCTGATGGTTGGAGATGCTGAACTGGAAGCACAGCAGCTGAAGTACCAACAGATAGTGGAGCAGGCGATTGAGTACGAGAATCTCCTTTTGATTGTGCAAAGAGCAGGACAGGAAGTATTACCCACTCTGAATGAAGTAGATCACTGTTATCTGGATGAAAAGCTCAACACTCTGCCTCAGCAGTATAACAGCATATTAGTGCTCGCCAAGGAGAAGCAGGAGAAAATCCAGCAGGCCATTTTTACGAGGAACGAGTACACGTCTTTCATCGACGTCACTCACAAAGCACTGAAAGAACTTGAGGAACAGTTCAATAATCTGGGGAAGCAGCCGGTCGGCTTACAGACAGAGGAGGTCGTCAGCCTGCAGAGGGACTACAAAGTCATTCAGACCGATCTGAGCAACCTGGGCCTCGCTGTCAGTGAACTGAACCAGAAGAAAGAAGGCTTCAGAAGCACCGGGCAGCCGTGGCGCCCCGAGGAAATGACACAGCTCGTGAGTCTGTACAACGGGCTGAAGAGGCTGGTGGAACAAAAGGTGGAGCATCTCGATGAAACCCTGGAGTCCTTCGAGGACCACAAAGCGATGGCTATGCAGGTCGACTCCCAGTTAAAGGCCACAAAAGAGCAGCTGGTTAAAGTGAATGCAGAGACGCAGTCAGCCGAAGAGAGACTGAAGAACTACCATGCTCTGGCAGGAAGCCTCCAGAGCGCCAACTCTCACCTGTCCAGGCTCATGGAGCAGATGGACTCTCTCGCCCCCCGTGTGGACCGAGCAGCACACGACGCCTCCAAAGAGCAGGTGGTTTTGTGGCAGGACGAGCTGCGATCGCTGCAGTCTGCGGTGGGAGAGCTGATCGAAGAGTGCGAGACCAGGTTCATCCAGAGCAAAGACTTCGAGACGGAGATGAAGAGGACTCTGGACTGGCTGCAGCAGGTCAGAGATGAGCTGGGCTGCGCTGTGATCGTGGATGTGCGGGTGGAGAAGGTGCAGGAGGAGATCAGGAAGCAGCAAATCATGCAGGAGGAGGTGCAGTCCAGACTGAGAATCGTGGCAGCTCTGAGCAGCAGGGAAAAACAAGAGTACAGCTGTGCCAACGAACTGGTCCCGGTTCACGTCGACACCAGTCTGGAAGAGATGGCAAAGCTGCAGGCAGATGTCCAGAAAGCACTTTGCTCCAAACAGGTAGGCTCACAATTTTCTCATTTGTACTCATGTTGCACCTTCTTCTTTCAAGTTGTGAGTTTTTGGGTTGTGGAACTTTTATGGGCCATCTGATGGTAGTTTTCACCTTCGGGCCTTTCTGTGTAGATCACCCTGGAGGAGGCTTTGGTGCTGTGTCAGAAGTACCACTTCCGGATGCAGTCAGCCTGCGAGTGGCTGGAGGACGCTGTGGCCTTCCTGCAGCAGGCCAGCTTGGGTGTGGATGTGGAGAACTACGAGGAGTGCCTCCGGCAGCAGGGCGATATCATGGCCACGGAGCAGGAGTTTCTCATCCACCTGGAGGAGCTGCAGACGCTGCTCCCTCAGCTGGAGACTCTGGTCAACCCCACGGCCAGAGAGCAGCTCAGAGTCAGTGTTGACTCAGCCCAGCAGAGAGGTGTGGAGGTCCGAGATCAGCTCCAGTGTCACCAGGATGTCCTGCACAGGTAATGACAGTGACATCAGCACCGGTACTCGACATCAAGGACTGTTTTCCTGATGTATTTTGCTTTTTTTCAGCTGTGTGGCCCAGTGGAAGTCATACCAGGAGGCGAGGCAGACAGTCATTGAACTCATGAATGAGGCTGAAAAGAAGCTGACTCAGTTTTCTACTGCAAAGGCTGCAACAAGCCAAGAGGCTGAAGACAAGCTGTGTAGTCACCGGGTAAGATCGGCCATCGTAACACAAAAATGAATGAAGCTGTTTTCTTACAGATGTCATGATCATTTATTTTCCTCCTTCTTTCAGTCACTGGTGTCACTGGTGAATGGCTTCCAAGAGAAGCTGAGCGGCCTGGAGGAGCAGGCTGGCCAGCTGGAGTTGGTGGGGAGTGATGCCAGCAAGGCGACTATTAGCCGCTCCATGACCACCGTGTGGCAACGATGGACGCGGCTGCGCAGCGTGGCCCGAGGTCAGGAGAGAGTCCTGGAGGATACAGCACAGGAATGGAGGACGTTCAGAGAGAAGGTACTCAGACAGCTGACAGTTGAGGAAGTGTATCTACATTTATAACTGCAGCAGAAGACTCTAATGAAAGTTGTTTTTCATAGATGGTGAAGGTGAGAACTGTGTCGGAGGAGCTCCAGGGCCGCTTCCCAGACAGTGCCGTAGAAAAGGCCTCCAAAGCCACCCTGCAGTCTCTGCTCGACCAGCACGATTTACTGAGCCAAGACCTGGAACGGGAGCTGTCGGCCCTCACGCTGCTGCGTCAGTACGCCCTCAGCCTGCTGCACGACGTGGAGGTGCCCTCACCGACCAGTGAGCAGGACGAGCTGCCCAGCCTGAAGGAGATCCGAGCTGCACAAGACCAAATGGAAAGGTAGGGAGGAGATGAAGTGAAGACAGCATGTCTTAAAGAAAATAAACAGTAATCTGCTGTTTAAAAACAAGACAATTTCAATCTTTTGTTTGTCTTTAGCCTTTTGACGCAGTCCCGGACCAAGAGGTCTCAGGCTGCCCAGGAGCTGAGGGACAGAGAGGAGGTGGAGAAGGAGCTCAGTGTTGTTAAAGCCTGGATCCAGGAGAGCAGAGAGCTTCTGCTCAACCCCACGCCTGACATCGATTCTCTGCTGCAGGAGCTGGAGGTACTCCTCGCTTCTTTTCATTATGCACTGTGTTCTTTCATATAGGAGATAAAGTGATATGAATATATACTTTCAGAAAGATTTAATGGACTTTGACATTGTTTTTAGGTTGTACATGGAGATGTGATCACATATCGTCAGAATGTGGATAAATTAGCAGAGCAACAGCAGAGCAAGTACCTGGACCTGTACACCATCCTCCCCTCAGAAATCTCAATGCAGCTCGCCGAGGTCTCACTCGCTCTAGGAGCTATTGAAGATCAGGTACAGTGACGTAGGAGCATCTCTGAATCCAAATGACATAAAGTAATAAACATCACTTTACTTGTTGAAGACTATGTTTTATTTTTTCCACAAATTAACAATTTGGGTGTTTTTTTTCTTTCTTTTCGGCTGTCTCAGGTTCTCTCCAAAGAGCGAGAGAATCAGAAAACCAGAGAAATCAAAGAGGATTTCAGCTCCAGAATTCACGACCTGTCTGAGAAACTCAAAGCCATCTCCTGTAAATTTAAAGAAAAGTCACCTGATGTCGACCACGCCAAAGAAGAAGTCAAGGTTGGTTTATCTGCCACTGAGAGATGAAAAATATCAACTCTATCCCAAAAACTATAGAGACTGTCAACTTCCACTTGTTGCTTTGTGTTTCTCAGAGTCTTTTTGAGGACTTGGACTCCTGTGGTCGGACGCTGTCAGAGCTGGACGCTGCTGTCCAGGAGTTTGGCCGCAGAAACCCGCTGCTGGCCAAACAGCTGAGCGACGCGCTCAACAAGCTGTCAGAGATGCACCACCACACGACACGACTGGCAGACTGCAGGAACAACTGGCTGAAAAAGGTTCCCAACATCCTCGTGTCTCCACACATTCTGTCAATGACCGTTATAACCGTTACATGATGAGAGCTCAAACTGTCCTTTGTTGCATTTCAGGCTGTCTGCTACTTAGATGAGTATAATGAGATGCTGGACTTCATTGTGAGGTGGTCTGAGAAAGCCAAAAGCCTGGTGAGGGCAAACATCATCTGGAACGCTTCAGTTCATCTGCAGGAGCAAATACGCATGTATCAGGTGAGAGGACTAAACATGTTGCTAAACTCCTCCAGTTTTTCAGATCATGAGAACTCTGATTAGTAATTCACCTACGCTGTTTCTCTGTGTTCAGGCTGTGCTTCGTGAGTCTCGAGAGCTCCATGGAGATCTGGAGTCCATGGCAGAGAAGGTGGATCTTCTGTCTGAGGTGCTGCAGGTGGAGACGATGAGCCAGCAGGTCTGCGAGCTCAGTCGTCACACTGAGGAGCTTCAGCAGAGCATCAAGATTCGACTGCAGAGCCTGCAGGATGCTGACAAGGTTTCGTGATCTTCAGTTTCAGTCATAAAAGTGGAATTTTCTGGCGAGAGTGTAATCACCAGGAGCTCATCCATTCACATATATGCTTCATCGATCTCTGTTCTCAGAGTATGGAAGCCCTGGAGTATGAGGTGAAGGCTCTTCATGTGGCGCTGGAGCAGGTCCAAGCTACGCTGACCTCCCCCGAGTTGGCACGTCAGAGCCTCAAAGAACAGCTGGCTCAGCGACAGGTAACAGTGCAACCTTCCGGTCGTCAGCAATACGCTCTATGACTTGAATTGAGACTCTGAATGCCCTCACTGCAGGCGTTGTAGCCTGTTTGCAGTTTCACGAAATATAAACTCTCCCTGGTCGTGCAGCGTCTGCTGGCGGATATGGAGGGCTTCAAGCAGCAGGTGCAGGCGGTGCAGCTGTGCCAAAGTGCTCTGCAGGTCCCGGAGGAAGTGATGCCCAACCTCGCCATCTGTCGCACGGCTCTGCGTCTGCAGCAGGAAGCCAGTCAGCTGCAGCATGTGGCCATTCAGCAGTGTAACATCCTGCAGGTACAGCTGGGGGCGCTATTGCTGCAGTGCAAACATCATTTTGGAGATTCAAACAGTTGCAAGAGTGACAAAGTGAGTCCTTGTGCAGGAAGCTGTGGTGCAGTATGAGCAGTATGAACAGGAAGTGAGAGACCTGCAGGCACTGATTGAGGAGGCACATCGGGTCATTCAGGACCGGCCAATCCCCTCGAGCAACATTCAGGAGTTGCAAGCACAAATCCTTCACCATGAGGTACAGGACCTTGACTTTCACCCTGGAAAGTAACCAATGAACAGACTGTCATCAGTTAATGAATGAGTCCAGCATGTGAAGTGTTGATTAATCTCTGTATGTCACCAGGAACTGGCTCAGAAAATCAAAGGTTACCAGGAACAAATTGCTTCTCTGAACTCCAAATGCAAAATGCTGGCAGTAAAGGCGAAGCACGCCACCATGCTGCTGACCGTGAGCGATGTGGAGGGACTCCCTGAGGGGCTGCAGGAATTAGAGATGGACAAGTCCAAGAAGTCTTCAGCACAAGCCGTCATGGTGAAAAAGCAAACCATCCATCACACGATAATAATCATTAACTAATTTATAAACATCCTGACTGATTCTGCTTCACCTGGCTTCCACTAAAGGAGCTGCACTGCTTTTGTTGTATTAATCAAACTAACTCACACATGATTAATCTGTTTCCAATCCACCGTGCATGTCTGCTGTGGTGCGAATGTTCCCCGCATGTCAGATGACGGCTGGCCGCTGTCACACCCTGCTGTCTCCTGTAACCGAGGAGTCTGGGGAGGAGGGGACTAACAGTGAGGTGTCCTCCCCTCCTGTGTGTCGCTCCCCCTCTCCCATCACTCATACCGAAGCCACTGTTACAAAGGTATCCACTGTCTCTTGTTTTCTCAATAAGTTATGGACAGTTATTGTACTCTAACAGGAAATTTAGAGACAATTAAGTTGCAGTTTCTGTCAGGTTACTGAGCTTTCTCGTCGAATGAAAGGAATAAGGCACAGCATCAAGGGCCTTGTTGGCTTTATGTCTTTCCCTCTCTTTAACCACTGATGGGTCTGTTGCCCACAGACGGGACGAGGAACACTCACCAGAGCTCCCATCCAGGAGTTATACGACCCAACGTTTGAGTCTGTGGCCAACTTGGACGACCTGCAGCGCTCATGGGAAACTTTAAAGAATGTGGTATGTGGGAACATTCACCTCTCCTGTGTGTATTTCAGAAAATAATTGCATCTGGTGCAAGTATTTTATTTTATTTTGGGGTACTCCAGTCCTCCGCAGAAGCGAGTTGTAAACCTGATTTTATTCTAAACGACCATCCTGAGCAAATTGTTTCATCTCACAGATAAGCGAGAAGCAGCGGTCTCTGTATGAGGCTCTGGAGAAGCAGCAGCACTATCAGGGTTCACTTCAGTCCATCTCGTCCAAAATGGAGGCTTTGGAGGCCAAACTCAGCGAGCCGCTGGAGGCAGATAGAAGTCCAGACAGTCACATGAAGGCACATAAGGTGAGACACATCTGTTACCTTTTAGTTCTGGATGGTCAATTCAGCAAAAAATGCATTTTTATCATTATTTTTGCATTACTCTTAGCACAATATCAACTGCTCTGGTAATAATACGGAGATGTTGCTTCTGTTTGCTGTGCAGAGTTTGACTGGGGAGATCCAGTGCGTACAGGAGGAAATAGACAGGCTGCAGA